>CM060264.1:19240091-19443167 GCA_030684275.1 Acipenser oxyrinchus oxyrinchus | reverse complement strand
TTTAACACTTCTGCATCTGTTATGCTAAAGTTATTTAAAACTGGATAGGAACAGGTCGACAAGTGGGACATGTTGTCCGTATCCTCCTTTCTAAAAACTTGTGAAAAACTTGTAATCATTTGATATATTTGCTATTTTTCTCTTCATCTATGATTTTGCCATTTGTATCTCTGCTTTCTCTGCAAGCCCATGAAAAATCCACAGCTGCTTTTCCTTAACAAATTAAGGGTAATGGTCAATTGGTAAACTGTCTGCTTGTTAAAGATAATGGCACCTTGATAAAAAGGTCTTAGCCGGCAGCTTTGTGATGAGGGTATAGAGGAGTAAGGAAGCAGAAGAAAGACAAAGAAACCAAGATGTGATTAAGAGAGTTAGTGTTTGTTCCACACAAAGTATTGTTTACTTAGTGCTCCAACTGAGAGCGAGGTTTACTTTGTTTGTTTTATTAGCGGTTGTTTCGCCACAGCAGTGTAAGAAAAATAAAACCAACACCGGTTTAAAACTGTAAATCAAGACTCCAGCGTGATCATTTACACTGTCCTCGGCCACTCTGTCACATTATAATTAGCAAAAGTGTGCTATCAGCAGTTTAAATACAATATACAGATGTCAATAGTGCTCAATCACTGAGGACAATACATCAAAACAAGTCCTCGTGAGTAAGCAGCTTGTTATATGATCACGATTATGTTTACTCAAGGCTGCAGAATCCTATTTTACTTCAGTATACTTGGGAAGTGGTCGTCTCGTGAGGGTGCCTAATTTAACTGTTGTGCGGTGTTACGTGTAATGGCCTTTGAATTAAAATGACATTACAGTACAGTATTTTACTGTCAGGACTACCACTGCATTTAAGCATCTGTGGCTTACTTATTTTCTGTTGCGGTGCAAATCTCACAGCTTTTCATTAAGCAGAGATGCAAAGCTCTGCAATCCCCCCCTCCTCCTCCTCCTCCTCCTCCTCCTCCTCCTCCTCCTCCTCCTCCTCACGCGCCACGCCACAATCCCCCCTCCCACTACATTCATATCACACAGTAACACTGCTGTACTCAGTATGTATTTAATGACTGTGTATTCACTTTATTGAAACACTAACAGAACATAAAAAAAACATACCTGCACAATGTAGTGGCGCAGTCACATTTGATTAGAAGCAATGCAGTGTGTCCTGCATCATTGCCCTATCCACGCTGCGTACATGCCTAATCACGCGAGATGTGATGAAATTCAAATTCAAAAACAGCTTTATTGGCTGTACACGTCATTGCACTTGATCAAGTACCGAATTACATGTAGTCAGTTTGACCCAAAATGAATCTTATAAGCAGATTGCTTGATTCTTAGAAGCAGAGTATTTTACATTGGTTAGTATAGGAATTATTTTATCCCAGTGGTTTTGATCACTATATGCAGTTGATTCTTATATATGGGATTCTTATAAACGGAGTGCACTATACAGTGCAGTGAAAAAGTATTTGCCCCTTGTCTGATTTTCTGCATTTTTGCACATTTTTCAGATTTTTTTGTGGGTTGTAGTAGTATATAGAGGGAGTCTGAGAGAAAAAATGACACCAAAGTTTGGTGCTTCTTTCATTTGTTTGGTGTGCAAGGTAATCAAACATGCAATCTTCAGGTGTGAAAAAGTTATTGCCCCCCTAGTTAACTCAACCCAATTAAAGGGTTAATTAGGGTCAGCTGTTTGAGTACTTTGGTTAACAACCAGGCCTGATTTGGGCCAGCCCTGCCCAATATAAATCTGACTAACTTTGGCCCTTACCATCAGAGTGAAGTTGTCAGCACACAGGTTCTAGAGGCACATCATGCCACGAACAAAAGAAATTCCCGAAGACCTCTGGAAAAAAGTTGTTGATGTCTATCAGTCTGGAAAGGGTTACAAAGCCATTTCTAAGGCTCTGGGGCGCCACCAAACCACAGTCAGAGCCATATTGTCCAAATGGAGAAAGTTTGGGACAGTAGTGAATCTTCCCAGGAGTGGCTGTCCTGCCAAAATCTCTCCAAGAGCAAGGCGTAAAATCATCCAGGAAGTCACAAAGAACCCTAGAACAACATCCAGGGATCTGCAGGCCTCTCTTGCCTTGGCTAAGGTCAGTGTTCATGACTCCACCATTAGAAAGACACTGGGCAAAAATGGGATTCATGGCAGAGTAGCAAGGCGGAAACCATTGCTCACTAAGAAGCACATGAATGCTTGTCTCAAGTTTGCCAAAAAGCACCTGGATGATCCTCAAGAGTTCTGGAACAATGTTCTATGGACAGATGAGTCAAAAGTGGAACTTTTTGGCTGACATGGGCCCCATTATGTCTGGTGAAAACCAAACACTGCATTCCACAGTAAGAACCTCATACCAATGGTCAAGCATGGTGGTGGTAGTGTCATGGTTTGGGGATGATTTGCTGCATCAGGACCTGGACACCTTGCCATCATTGAAGGAACCATGAATTCTGCTCTGAATTCAGAATGTCAGGCCATCCGTCCGTGAGCTGAAGCTGAAGCGCAGCTGGGTCATGCAGCAAAACAATGATCCGAAACACACAAGCAAGTCTACATCAGAATGGTTGAAGAACAAGAAATTTAAAGTTTTGGAATGGCCTAGTCAAAGTCCAGACCTAAACCCCATTGAGATGTTGTGGCAGGACCTGAAACGAGCAGTTCATGCTCGAAAACCCACAAATGTCACTGAGTTGAAGCATGGAGGAGTGGGCCAAAATTCCTCCACGGCGCTGTGAGAGACTAATCAATAACTACAGGAAGCGTTTGGTTGTAGTTATTGTTGCTAAGGTGGTATAACCAGTTATTGAGTCTAAGGGGGTGATTACTTTTTCACATGGGGGCATTGGGCATTGGGTGTTGCATTAAACTTTCTTTAATAAATAAATGAAATATGTATCACATTTTTGTGTTATTTGTTCACTTCAGGGTCCCTTTTATCTAATATTAGGTTTTGGTTGAAGATCTGATAACATTCAGTGTCAAAAATATGCAAAAATGCAGAAAATCAGACAGGGGGCAAATACTTTTTCACAGCACTGTATATATATATATATATATATATATATATATATATATATATATATATATATATATATATATATAATTAGAGGGAGAATACATGCATGTCTCCAGTCTTTGGTTGCTGGATGCGAGGGAATCACATTGCAAAATATTAAACGTTTAAACTTTGAGAGCAGACTGAAATCGATCGGCCGATCCTGTAAATGCTGGCGTCAGAAGCAGGCCTTAGATTTTCAAAATATAACTACTCACCATAGAGAAAGTGAAAATAGATACTTCTGAGTCGCTTACTGTATGCTATGTTGTACACAAACACAGAGGCATTGCAGAATTGGAGCACCAGTTTAAGGCTCGCAAGAGGATCATAATCTTTAACTCATCTGGCCCATGGATTTCCAAAGTGGTAAAATCATTATTTTTCTGTGTGAATAAAAAACAAAACAAAACAAAAACCTATATTTTTCCTTGAGTGATAGTGATCACTGTCCATGCGCAGAAAACAGGTACTACTTAATTTTACATAGTTTCATAGGCTCCCATCACCCAAGAGTGGCAGCTCAAGTCATTTTAAGGTAAATTATATTTTATTACTTTAATGGGGGCCCCAACACATACGTGCGTTTACTATTTAAATTGACAAATACATATTTGTGTCAAAGACCCAGTTAGTTCAAGAGATTATATTTAGGGCTTCTAGTTCTTGTTTTTTTTATTTTCCATCTCTCTCCCTCCCTTTAAACCTTAATTAGTTAAGCCTTAACTGAATATCAGATTGTTTGAATTAGTGACGCTCTACTAGAAACTAACGCAGTGGAAATTAATAAGCTGAATTCGGCGATTAGAGCCAGAAGGAAATGTAGGTTCAATCAAGGTGAGATCAATGCACGTCGTTTGTTAACTCAATCAAGATATGAGGGTAAAAAGAAACATGTTCCTTTGGTAATTAGTGTTTGATTAAGAAAGCGAATCAGCTCAAAATATGTTTAAAGGGACATCACGTGATCAAAAATAAACCCCCAAAACTAGAAACCCTAATTATATTGTAGCAACTACATTTGTCAAGTTTTTTTTTTTTTTTTTTTTTTTTATCTGATTTTGCAATTAACTGAGCAGTATTGTGTGAAAGGCAGAATTTTCCAATGGTGCACTGTTTGAGATTATACTTATTATTGTATGTATTTGAATTAATTATGCACATATTTGCATACTGGGGGAAAAACAGTAACAAACATTTTTTTAAATTTTATTTTAATTTTAAAACATTGAATTGTATTTCCATTTAATTGTGTGATGGTGTCTTTCTGTACCATTTGCTATTCAAAGGATCATGTATGATATACAACGATATTTCTAGACACATTTCATCAGACAGGAAACTGATAGGCCGAAGAATAACTGGAGCTTGTTGACGCTCCATTGCCTTTCCTACTGCCTTGTGTGCTGGAAAGGAATCATAACATAAAGAGGATTATTTTTCTCAAAAGTAAAATATCATGAACGCTGGTCTTCACTGGGGACTCAGGAGGGAGAGTCTCATTGGTTCTGGCGCTCCTGGGTAGAGCAGGCCAGTGTGAAAGGGGCTTAAGTTTTTCCACCAAAAAATTTCCACCAAAAAGAAAACAACAAAAAAACAAAAAAATAAACCCCATGTACCAAATAATGTACAGTACAGATATGCTTAATGTATCTGCAATGCTTAAGTGCTTGGTTTTACCTGACAAACATATTAATGTTATTTTCTTCATATACATATTGAGAATAGATGGTTTTTCAAGCCATAAAAACAGATGGATTTGGGGTAATAAAGGTGGCTCTGTATTTTGTTAAAAAAATCATATATAAAACATTATTATTATTATTATTATTATTATTATTATTATTATTATTATTATTATTATCATTATTATTATTATTATTATGCACTGCAGTCTGACAAAATGCAAATTAAATGAAAAACAAAGTCAGCTTTACGAGGACAAAATTCAAGGGTTATGGTGGTTATGATATTAAAGGGTTATTATATTTTGTTTTCAGTATTTTGAACATCCAAAATACATTATTTGTTTCACATCATATAGTTATGAAATAGTTAAGTTTTGTAGATATTGTAGTTTGTGAAACACATCTAAAATATATACATTTTTTTATAAAGGAACCATAAATACCTATTTTTTAATGTTTAAAATATAATCATGTTGTTCAAAACATTATCCATTTTTTTAAAATTAGTAATTTCTGACAGTTCACCAAGTGAAGAAAAACAAATATGAAGTCTACAAGACTAGCAGGTCTACAGTAAAGAACATCCTTTCAGAGGAGAATATTCCAGTTACAGGCAGTCAACATCAATTTATCTAATGAGAATAACAAGTTGTACAGATTTAGAATCAGATGTCAAACCTTGACTATGATCAGTTAGCTAAATAACTTTAAAACCATTGAAGTGCAGGCTCATCTGTTTAAACAACAGGATCAAAAGCCTTGGATGATTAATAGAGACAGATCCAATAACATGACCACTGTCCAGAATCATTTTGAAAGCTTAACAAGTGTGCTAGTAGTTTAGAATTTAGGATTGATGTATTGTAAGCAAATCATTTTTATTAATGTAATCCATCATCTGTTCTTGAACTGATTTATCTAGTACTTTAATGAAAACTGACAACATTGAAATAGATCTGGTTTCTCCACAACTCCTTCTGTCCTATCATTTCCCGCCTGGCTCGCTCCCCCCCGACTATCCCCTACAGCCCGCTCATCCTGAAATGAGCTGTGCACTGCTGAGCGGAGATGGAAGAGATCCAAGCTACCCTCTGATTTAGATGACTACCACTCCCTCCTCTCCTTTGACAGCTCTCACCTCTGCCAAACACTCTTGACTATCAATCTATCATCCTGTCCTCCACTAACAACCCCGTCGACTTTTCTCCACCTTTTCCTCCCTCCTCAAACCCCCACCCCCTCCTAAATCCTCCTACTTTACACCTGATGACTTTGACTCCTTCTTCTGCTGCAAAGTAGAGGGCATTCAGAATCTATTCTTCAGACCATCTTCTCCTTCCCCCTCACCACCTGAACACATCTCCAATAAAACACCCCAGATACAACACATTTTAATCAGTGTATAGCCAATAAACACCAGAAAAACAATGGAAAAACACTGGAAATGGTTACTCAATTCACGCTGACTTCATCCCTTTCCCATTTAAAAAAAAAAAACCTGTTACAAAAAAACAAAACAAACTACCTTTCCCAGTGCAGTTGGGCAATGTCCCTCCTTCCTGACTTGTATCTATCAGTTATTTGGTCTGAATACTTTAACCCACCCCATCTACTGAGTGGCAGCACATTCCTACATTTCTATTCAAAACTCTTGCGAGATTTAAAACGGGATTACAATGAGAAGGCTTGTTCATGGGACTGAAAGCTATATTACAGTTAGATAGTGAAAATTTAAAACAGAATTGCAAATTGTGAAGAAATTTAAAAATGCCTCGAAAATAGCTAAAAATAAGCCTCAAAAAATGAAATTAATAAAAACAGAAAAAACAGAACCCTACATATAATATAACATACACTCCTGTATATTACTGTCGACTTCTGAAAGCTGTTTCAAAATATAGAGCACAAAACTCACACAACATAATGCAAAACACAGCTTTCCAGTCTTAAAATAGAGACAAGTGCAGTGTTTATTTTTATGTATGTTTCAACATGCTAAGAACTTGATTCCAACAAGTCTCCTCAAAGTACAGCAACTGGATGTACAGACGTTATTAACAAAAAAGGCAGTTAACCTTTAATAACACTTTATTTTTTACTAAAAATAATAATATATTTTATTTATATAGTTTATTTATTCTTGTTAAATGTTAAGCACCTTGAGATGTGCACATATAAAAACAAATGTTAACTGAAATACAAAGTCCAAAACTAACTACAAAATGAAACAGTACACAGTTTCTTTCTAAAGTATGGTCATGTAATTAAAGCAAGATGGCTCCTCACTCCATTTTTTTGGTTTAATTTGTAAGTGTGAGAAAATACCTTCTGTTCTGGCTTCACCTTCTTTTTCTTCCCTAAATCACAAAGCTTCCCTGTCGCCTTACTACAAGAAAACACAGACACATATAAAGATAGATGGATAGATAGATAGATGGATGTACATTAAGATATGGAGACTTGCCTAAATCAGAATTTTTATTTATTTATGTATTTATTTGACAGGGGTGACGTACAATATTTAACATTTATGACATGTCATAAGATGTATTGCACCCAGATTTAGCTATGAGCTCATTTTCATTGGCAGTCCCTGGGCATATACTTCTGATTTTTGTTTTAGCTCCAGTAGGACCTTAGTTTTCACGTAGCATCGGAAAGACTGAGCATGAGCAGTAAAGCAAGTGTCTCAGTCGAGATCTGAACAGGGAACCTCCTGGGTGCAAGCCCTTTTCTTTAATCATTGTTTATCGTTTAAAAAAATAAATGCCCTGGTATGGCACTGCAACTGGTCTCTTTGTTCAGAAACCAATGTCCATCCCAACTTTGTTCTTGTATGTTTAAAATGAATCCTATAAAAGCGCAAGGAATGAATTAATGTTGGACAGTTGAGTAACCTTAGTGAATCACCGTAGTGTGCACACAAAATTGAAATGTATTGTTTTTGAAACACTGATTCCTTACATCCAACATGCGTGCATACTAGTATTAAAGGAGTGAACGCATTCCGACTCTGAGTCCAATTTGATTTTAAAAGCGAAGCCCCCTCGCTGTAAAATAATAATATGGAAGTAATTATTAATGATTTAAATGGTTTAAAATGACAGTGGTCTGATAAGAAACACATAACATTCATCCACGACATTGAACTCACTCTATAGCCTCAGTGGCATGGCACACCAGGCATATACCTTTACTTTTTAAACATCACCTTACTGAATTGGACTCTTTTATTAACTTAATCAATACAATAAAATAACTGCTGCTTACAAAAAAAGCTATTGTTATAAAATATCGTCTTTATTCAAATTTTCAGCGATGAACCTCAGCTATAGGAAGAAGCAGCAGAGCGTTCTTGCTGAGCATATTCTCATCAGATTTGTTACTGCTCGGCACCAACATATGAACGTTCTCATTGGATGCGCGCACGCTCGGCTGAACCAATCACCAAATGAAATCAATGCTTTTTTGCAACGCTGTTTTGCCTGCTTGGTATTTACTATTGAACCTCAAGATCTATGTTACACGGCAAACCAAACCAGAGAAAATGAAGGAGTCTTCATTTTTTATGCAAAAACAACCAAGGATACGACCGTTGTGTCCTCATAGCTAGTTGCAGACGCGAATGTAGGCTATCTCTCTGCAGTTGCTTGTCTCTGCTCTTGCAAGATTGAAACTTGTATTCTGTGTCACTATCAGTTTCCTCCAAAACCATAATCAAAATGTATTAATCAGGTCACACTAGCAGGAGGCAGGGGGAGGCTGTGAATAATTACTGGACAACACCTGTAACAGAATTTGATAGAAAGAATCCGATACTACAGCTGTGCACCAAATATGAAGACAGGTAATTTGTTGCTCTGTTGGTACCTGGTATGGAGGTGTAGTGTATTTTGCATCAATCTTATTTGAGACTTTTTAGTAACTCTTTTTTACGAGATGCAACTTGAATAAGATGGCTGTGCGGAAAACTTGTATCTGGATTACTGACAGGTGCTTACATAAATGGTAAGTCATCAGAACCTTACTAAATCTAACAAATAATGTCATTATTGTTTTGCTTTTGTATCAAAATAATCAACACACACTTTAGATAAAGTGTGCTTTGTGGTGTAATAATCACACAGTTTCTCCACTATGTGATAAATATGCAACTGAAATCACAGTAAATGGCTCACTGGCATTTTTTATTTATATATAGATATATGTTTGTTTGACTGTGGAAGTCAGAGTAATCTCTAGATACATACATTTATTTTCCTGACTTCTTCAATACAGAATTGAATTTCATCAGTAAACCTTTTTACTTTCCCTCCACTTCTGGGGCGTCAGATGTCTTGGAAAACTGCCAAGGCACAGAAAAGTGCTGATTTGTACTCCATTCTTAATTAACATACAAGTAAGACCAAAAGAACAAAGAACAGCCACAAGATCTAAAATTGTGGCTGGTTCAGTCTCTACATGGCAAAGATATTGGGTCAAAGGTCAGTGTGAATGTCACGGACACATTTTGTAACAATATTTATATGATGCTGCCAACGTAAAGTAATAGCCTTACAGTGTGGTGGTGCAGCATAGTGAAATTACAGCCAATGTCATTTTAAACCTTGAAGTTTGTAGCTGCAGAAATAAATACCAGACAACTGTAATAATAAGTAGAGTTTTCTTGCCAGCAATGTATCTCTTTAAATTAAACCACGTCAGTGTAATGAGTAGTGTTGTGTAATGCACTACTGTTACTTATTCTGTCCCCAGTTGGTGAGCTGAGATGAGGTTAAAACCTTTATTTACACACAGATACAGACTTGCCATACTTTGTTGCGTAGCCGCTCGCTCTCTTCTCTACTGGTTTTTTAGTCTAGTATCAAGAACTACCCATTTGACTTTGGAAACCATTTTAACCATATTATGATATTTTATAAAGTATAGCCTCTGTTTTGGAAGTCAGCATTTAAAAATAACTCTTTATCCTCCTAAGTAGTGGTACTTCTATAAATTTGTTAATTCTTATCTGTCGTGGACTTCCATTTGCTATGTAGTAGAGCCGTGCCGAGCAAGGAGTACAAACGAACACTCATCACGAGTATGGTCACAAGCAATTTTGCTCTTGTTATTTGGAGAAAAAACAAATTTGTTTTAATCTCAAGTCTAGAGGTAGAGAACCAATCTGGGGGATTGATCAGCACAGCAATCTTTGAGCTACACCTAAGTCCTCCATTACAGAGCAATTTCCTACATATATCAACTTTAAAAAAGGGATTTCATAAGCACACATTATTTTAGAAATATATAATTTTAGGTCCTATTAGGGTTATTTGGGGATTTCATCCTTTTTTCAAATGTATTCATTATGTCCTGTCCTAGTGCACACATCTTTGAAACTAATTTTATTTTCATTTATCAGAGAAAAAATCAACTAGCATACTAGGTGTTTTAGTGTTGGTATTTCAGTCTTTTTTGGGGGGGATCTGGGTTATGGTATTACTGTTTCTCTGTCTTTGTCTAAGCAAGGGGAACACATGTACTGCTACCTCGTGCTTCCAATGCAAAGCTATAGTATATCTATACCCTCTGTAAAGACGCACCACTCACAGGTTCGTGCCCTTTAAAAACTACTGACCCAGCACACAGAAATGGATTTTAAGCGGTTTGCTAATATTTTAATTCCACACACAAAACAAACAATACAAAAGAAAAACCTAACTCCGTTTGGAGCGCTTACTACACAGGTTATTCCCTGACTAACTTCCAGGACGGCTAAGCCGTTTACCTGGCAAACAAACAAACCATACAGGTTTACCCAGCACTTACTCTTTCTTTCAGACTGCTCAGAAGCAGAGCACCTCTCTCCTGCTTCCTTCTACTCAGCAGCCTTGAGCATTCTGACTGCTCCTCTTAAATACCCTGCACCTGGTACTAATTTAACAATGGCTCCCAGGTGCAGGGGATAATTAATAACAATTAAATTAAACAATTAAACAAAAGGTGCCATTCCTCTCTTCAGGGAGGTTTTAACCCCCTCCCTGCTGTCTCCCACAATCCGCTGCCTTACACCTCCTGTAAGAGGACAGTGCTTTGATCTGAACAAAGATATGATGTTTTTTTCAGTTTCTTGCTGTTAACCACCCAGCTGCTTATCCCGCGATTTCCACTGTGAACAGGTATAGTCCACGTAAGTATGAGATGCACAAGTGGTGTCTGTTTTGGTGCAGAAGAACGTGACAGAGACCCAGGTCCAAGGAGATTTCTGTTTTAATGATTTTCCTTTTTCTCTTATCTTCAATAAAAATGAACACACAGAAGTTCCAGTTATCAAGACAAATAATAAACAAACTCAAATAAACACAGTCCAGGACTTTCTTTGTGGATCGAGACCCTCAGGTAAGTAGTTGCTTGTTGTATCCAAGTTCCTTCGGTGTTGGCTTGGTATTGTGGTTTCTTTCTCTTTTCCAGGTTGGCGCGGACGTCCACCAGATGACGCTTTGGAGTCGTGATCGTCCCCGTCCTCTACTCACAGGTTTGTACTCCCGACTGCCCCGGAGGTCTGTTGCGGAAGAGTACAGCCCCAACACCCAGCCAACCTTTCGTTTAGATAAGTAATAACAGTACTGTGTAGATTAGAATTAGTATAGGTGATCAAACAGTGAGCAATGAGCGTTATCTAACTCTCGCCTCTCTTTTGTTGCAGGTTCCACTGTTTCCTGGACATAAAATAAAGTTGTGTTTCGTTTAAATAACCCTGTTTGTGTCCCAGCGTATTATTACACTGTTCAACACTTCCAGATGGACACAGTTCTCCTGGGTTAATAACTTGCCCTGTTCGTGGGCTTTTGATACAGTCTTTAAACACTCTGTTTGAATACACACAAGTCCCGACTTCAGTAGCTCCCAGCATATCAAAGGTAAAACACAGCGTACTCACTCTACAGCAATCCGTGTTCTCTGCGTTGCTCCGATACAGGGAAGCGTGTAGTCCGCCGTGTTGTTTCAAGGTAGAACCACCGTGCACTGTCCCGCTGTAGAAACAATTGTTGTCTCCGACTGGTGACAATGGTAGTCCGCAAGGTTGCTTCAATGCAGTGCCCCAATACGCTGTACCGCTTTTAGAAACAAGTGCTAAAATTGTATTCCTCTGGTTTACAACTGGTTAATATCCCAATCTCGCTCCCAATGCAGCTGCCCACTTTTGTCTTGGTTAGGTACTCTCCCGTCCCACAGCTCGTGTGTGCACCTGTTCTCACTCTCTTCCCCACTATCTGATTCCAGCAGCTTTTTAAAGCTGAAGCTGTTACCCGTCATGCAATGTGGGTTTTCCCCGTTGTTGGGAAATGTAGTTCCTGGTCGTTCTGTATCTCTTCCAGGGTTACTCCCTGTACCTGCTGTCTCTAACCCCTTTGAAAGTCTTTTAATCTCACACCACGTGGAGGAGGCGTTTCTCTGTGCACCTGCAAAGTTCCTCACGTCTTTTTGACGTGCTACACTAAATCAATAAGCAGAAAATATAGTGCAGTTTTGTTTTTCACTGGCAGATGGCAGCAGTCCCTAAGAAAAGTGCATGACAGACTGGCCCATCAACAGTTTTTTTCATGTTTTAATTCTTGTGAAACAAACCTTGCCCTACAAATTCGGTTTAGGAGATTTTACCTCAACTCTAGACACGGTCGCTAATGCCTGGTGCTGAGGTCAGTAGCCTGCAGTAATAGTATAGGATAGGGGGTCCTGGAGGTTTCACCTCAGGTACCCTTTATAATTTTCCCTCTACTGAATGCTACCACAGTTAATCTCACAATAATCTGATTAACAAATATTTTTTGGGACTGACAAACTGCTGGTTTAAGACAGAATACCAAATTCTTAAAACTTTTAAGAAGTCTTTGGATGCACAAAATCAAATTTGTGAATCTCTTCGGAAACACACGTATTCGCTTTCTATTTGGCAAAGGTATTATAAATAATCCAAAATAAATGTTTATCGCGTTATTATTTACTTCCCATAATTATGTGTGCCATTTAAAATGTTTACAACATCAAAACATTAACCTCAAGAAAAAAACTACAATAACTAACAATGATAAACTTCTTATTAAAGCCACATAAAATTATCCAAAGGACTTTGGCTTTGCACTTTCTGAATACTCTTTTATGTTTTCTTCTTTTGTTTTTCTTTTGCAAGTAAGAGATTTATCAATTTTTGACTCTAAGCGATACACAACATAATCTGCATGTACAGTACCCTACCAAACACCGAAAACAAATTCAACCAGCCGCTATTGCTGTTACTAAAATGGAACTGTGTCTAAATAAATCTAAAACCGTCAAAGTTTGAGTATTGTGATTATTATTTATGTTTACTGGAGCAGAATTATACTTCCTAAAATGCAGAAAGATTGTGCTTCACTGAGTAGTATTCAATTATATGATGAGCAGCACAGAGTGCAGAACTGCAAGACGCCTGCTGCACCCACCCAATATAATATAGCGGTAGTCCGCTCAATTGAAATCATGCATGCGTTTAGGTGGATGGTCATTTTGAAACTATACTATACTAACTTTTGAGCTGCTAAACAAAAATCAAATATGTATGCACTGTGGTTTAGAGAGTATATAATACCCTTAAAGAAATCAACTCAAGATCATTTTTATTTTTACATTTCTGAGTCGTCCTGCGTACCCCCTATGACCCTTAGAAGTACCCCCAGGGGTACGCGTACCCCGGTTCAGAACCCCTGCTATAGGAGATCGTTGGCACGAATTCCCAGTTATACTAATTTAATACATTTTGGGGTACAAACATGACTTTATTTCTTACTAGTAACCCATAATAGATGGTACTTAAGACTAGTCTAACATGAATGGTATCTTCACTTACTGCATCTTATCTTACTGCTCAAGTGTAAAGGATAAACAATAACTTTCTAGGCTTTGCAAAGGGCTTTGTTGTTGTTATTATTATTATTATTAGTAGTAGTCATATAATTAACTTTGCTTATAAAACAACTAAATTAGAAAGCACAATCATTTTAGAAGTCACCTGGGGATCTTCACTGCTGAACTCTACTGAACATATGGTATGGCTTCCGAACTTGTGCCATGGTCAGTTTGCACAGCTTTTAAGCGTGAGAATGCGATTTACCCACCCTTTTAGCCGAACCATTTTTTGGCCACACACTTGCTAGAGCATGAGGAATATATGTGACACTAGAGAGAGAATTCTGACTTTCTAATCTATATGTAAACCAAGCAATAGACCATTCAACACTATTAATCCCCAAACCTAAAATGAACAGGAACAAGGTTCAAAATTGAAGCATACTTTTTAAATTAACAAAAGAGAGAAGATCAAACTAATGTATCCTCCTTGAAAGGGATTTAGATATTGACTGTAGCCAAATCATGTTACCTTGAAGTCCTTGAGTCCCTCACCTAGTAAAAGCATGGCTGTGCAGTGTGCAGTCAAGGGAGATCAGGGTTATGTCCTGGCTGTGCAGTCACCTGTATCCGCTGGGTGTTGCAATGGCTCAAAAACTCCCAAGCGGCAGAGACTGTTTCTCCTCCTCGTTATACAGCGCCCCCTACTGGCCTGGCGCCTCCTGAGCTCAAGCAGAGACTTGTACGGCTGGCCTTTGTCCTGCACTGGCCAGTTGCTTGCCGAGTTCCTGAGTGTAAAGAGACATTTGGCTTGGTCATGGGATCACAGGACGGCCACTGACATTCAGTTCTCCTGAACTGTTGTGGGGAATTACTGCGGCGAAGGAATGCAATTGACTCTGACTAGATAATCAAGATGTTAAGATCTAAGGAGGTGAGGGATTGTCGCTTTGGAGAGAAATGCAAACCAGTTCCCAATCTAAGCTATATTTGTAAACAACTGGAGATCTATAGATGCTCAAACATGGTCTGCTGGCAGTCAGAGCCTAAGTAATGTGTTGTTTTCTCCAGCTCCTCCGTCCTATAAATAAACAAACTTCCCCTCCACAGAGATGCTTGCCGCAGTTGACAGCATCTGGCACCAACTGTACCCATCATCGCCAATGCAGTGGCTCTGGGCTTCAGAAATAATTTCCCTTGCTGACAAATATATGGAATGCAAGCTTCTTTTAATAAACTCTGCACCGGAGTTCTCGAAGGGATGTGACAGCAGAGAAGAAATGTAAAATCTCTTTACTGAATTTATAAAGTTTCCTGTAATCCAATAGGAATTCTGTCACTGTTTGCTTTCTGAAATTAACATTTTCTACGATATACGGTGGTCTATAAGGTTCATGCGCACTGTTTTGGACAGGACAAAGAAAAATGAGATGCTTTCACATATGGACAGTACTAGAGCCAGCATCATAATTTACCTGTCCTAAAAAAAATACCCTAAGTTATCATTTTCAAATTCAAAAATGGAAATGAAAGTAATATGATCGGAGGTCACTGGAAAATAGGACCTGTGTAATTCAAAGTAGCTGTTGGAGTCAACCTTGAGGCAACCCCTTAACTTTCAATGTAAGCAGCAGCTGAAATCCAAAGAGACACCAGGATCTGTATTCACTTGCGATCTCAATACAAGTAGGAACCCATACACTGGCACCTTGTCAGAGGAGGAGAACGACACTCGCAATTTATTTTCTTTAATAAATAGTGATGATATTATTAACTTTTGTTTGATAACATATCTGAAGATACTGCGCCAAAGCTAATTGGTTTGTAAAAAATATTTTTTGTTGGTGTTGGCAAGATATATCTCACTCAAAAAATATTTGTTTAACAGTAGCATTTCACAAAGGATGTGATGAGTGAGAAAATGATTGAAAATTATAATAAACAAATAAGAATGTATCATTTTCTGTGAATTAATCTGAGGTTTTAAACTCTGGTATCAGCTACACAGCTCTGTAGACTGGGGTTTGTGATGTCATGCCTGTTTGCTTTGGGAGCTCTGTAAGGTCCATTCAAATATAATTTAACTCAAAATGTTATCCGATTGTGTCATGAGGATTGTTCTTTTTGTTTTTCAACAAATTGTGCTCTCAATTTGTCCTCACAATCTCTGCTATAAGTTGTGCATATTGTAATTCTGGACCCCCCCAGTTCCCTTTGTATTTGTAACGGAGCAGTGCCACACTTACAGATTCTCCAGCGGGTGAGACAAGGTTAGCAAGTAGCTTCAGATGACATTTGAACAGTTTTTACATTGTATAGTATTTGCAATCTGTGACAGGGTAGCGTCACAGCTCAAGATTTTACCAGCAGGAAAGAGACCCAGAGACAGCTGCAACTTTACACAAGTACACTTACCTAATTCCCTCTCTAAACAAAGGATTTTGCTTTTCTTTATACAATACTCAATTACCTAATTGGGAAATGGCCACACTTGTGATTGTTGGCAGGGACAGATTTAACCCATCCCTACCAACCTTATATTCCCCCACACACACTATTTACAGCAGCAGGGCTTCTGAGTTTTGCATAGCTCACATTTTATAGATTTTATTCATATGACCCAGGTCAGTGTTTTAACTGTTTTTAAAAGCCCAGTTCATTAACAAAGTTACCATAACTTCTTATTTCTCTGACACTGTCTCATTTCTGTAGTGTCTCTAATCACTTGCATGTAATGACACATCCACCCAGCAGGGGGCACAGTTAACTAGTTCTTAGTGAAAACGTTCACTTTAACAAATAGCTATCTTAATACAATTGTTTTATCAGTTCAGAGTTGAGTTGGAGCTCTTGCTGTGCGTATACGCAAGCTGGCGTGCACTTTAGTCGGTTATTGAATAAACTGTGTTTGTGAGTTACTACATTTTCATGGCTGGATCCGCTTTGCAATTTTTATTGCAGGTTTATTCAAGTAATACTTTGATGTTCAAGCAAGTTGTTTGCACAGTAGGTAAGCCACTTGCTTGGGGAGTGTGTGGTTGTTTAACATTATACATTCATGCTCTGTGGCGGGGTACACCCCACCCCTGTACGCATTTTGTTTATTTTGTATTTGTGTGGTATTATTATTATTTAAATGTACTGTTTTGTGTTTGTTTTATAGGTATCATTTAATGTAGTTTGACAGAGACGTTGTTTGCTTCTAGTCTCTGCCAGACTACCTCTCGTAAACTGCGTGATCGGCAATTTGTTGATAAATTGACCACGCATATAAGTAAATCAGTGCAGAACGTGATCGAGGGATAAACTAGGTAATTGATGGCCAGTTAATCCCTCGATCATGTTGTAAAAACCTGCAGCTTTTTCTGACCAGGGTTGGGTGTTCGGGGAGTAAGAACGAGAGAGATACGTGAGGGAAAATAGTTTGTTTGAGTGTGTTTGTCGCTGTCTGTCCATCGTGCCTTTTGTTTTTGTGAAGTGTTTTGGTTTGTGTCCAAACCTTTTATTGCATTTATTAAATACGTGCACAGCGCTTCAACCTGCAGTACCATATCTGTCTCTTCCTGGTCTGACATCACCACCAAGCCATAATTCAGTTATCAACAGCATGAATCTGGGTAAACAGCTTTTTATAATTTCCTAGACTGAGAAGCTTCTCATCTTATATTCAATTTCTGCATTATCAATATTTATTTTAACAGCAAATATTAGGAAGAATTTTACTTTGAATTATATTAGTCAGATCCAATTTTTTCCACTGGGAAATATCTTAGCAGTTTTATTTCTACCTGTTTAATAAAACAATATTTAATCCTAAATGGTATTGTAGACATAATCACCTATACATATTGTGTGTATATAAACACAAAAACCTATACTGTAGAGACACCCCAACTTCTCTCCTGTCAGTAACCAATCAGCTGCTTCCAAGGTGAAATGACCAAGGAAGTGACGCAGTAACACATTTCCTGGAAGGCAAGGAATACAAACTGAGAAGTTTAAGGGTAGCACCAGATGTTTTAAATGAATATGTGTGTTTATTGCATCCCTGCACATTTAAGACTGTTGTGAATGGTAGTGCAAGATAAGATTTATGAAATTATTGTGGTACCAATGTACACATCTTACTGAAGCCCTGACAAGTGATCTCTCAAGGAGAGCATCTCCCTCCCAGTTTCACTGTTCCCAATTGAAAAAAAAAAACCTTAGCCATGTTTGGGATCAGTACCTCGTATTAGGAAATAATATTTGGGTGTCAACACTTTTTTGTAAAATAGTTGTTTAATCATTGACGACAATTTAAAGAGCTAAAAAGTTAGTAAGTAAATGTTATAATGTATATGTTACAGTAAATGTCAGAATATTGGCAAATCTTAAGATTTACTGGTAAATGTTGACATTTACCAAGCAAACCGGTAAATGTATGAAATAAACATGATAACGCTTTATTTCGGACATTTACCAGCAAATCTCAAGAATTACCAAGTGCCTTTGGCTAATGACCGAATGACTCGCTTTCTTGCATTGTAAGGCTTCAGGAGTCTTTGCTGCGGATTCATGCTGTACCAGTATTTAACATATATCAACATCTTAGTGTTCAAGACAGTTACCATAGTGCCTGTTGGTTTCTCAAGCTCTGATGTAGTTCCAGTACCGAATTGCAACATTACTGTGAAGTTCTAATGATCTTGCGATTGGCTATCAAATGTCGTTGAATTGCTTATCATTGCTTTGTAAGCTTGCATTGTAATGAAAATATATATGCAGAAATAAATATATTCTTTAACATTAATGATTATTTTGTTAATTGACCATTTATATGCAGGAATAAATACATTATTTGATGATATACTGTACCTGCATTTACCAATACGCTTTGGTAAATCAAAAGATTAACTGGTAAATGTCAGAAAAGCAATCTAGTTCTTCATAATTTTGGAGATTTTTTCACCTTATTTGGTAAATGTTGACATTTACTGACCAGATTCTGACTTTTACCGTAACATATATAGTAATGATACCGTAAATGCACTACTGCTAAAATCATTTATTTAAAATGTAGGAACCCATTGGTTGTAGCCTGTCATTGCAGGAATATTGAGCACATTGTGCCTGGAAAAGGCCTCAAATTGCAGATGTAGTGATCAAACATATTCTGGTTGCCAGGGGCCCCTGGATCCATATGTGGACATGCAGAAACCGGAGATAAAGGCACTGAGAGAACGGGAATGGAAACAGAGATAAAGGAGGAATATACTGTTACCCTGCTTATTAAATAAAACCTGCTCACTTTTAAGGACCCCTTCTCGGTAGCCTGGAAATAAAAGAAGGCTCTGAATTGATTGATGTGTATTTTGATAGGAGGGAAAGAGGTGCAGTGTCGAGTTCCATTACTCTGCTCTCTCAATAAATATATCTTTTTATATTCAGAGCCAGACTGAATTAACAGGCCACTGCTGCTGCCTGGGATAAACTCTGATTGAAATGAGGAGCCCAGGCAGAAAATAGCAAACGGAATAATAAAGGACAGCAAGCCACCCATGAAGATGGAGTAGGGAGAGGGTTGTAAGCGCACACCGCTCTTATACTCATTGATTTAAGTGAGCTTTACTATGAAGTCGTTTTGATGAACACAAATAATTACAGGTAGATTTTCAGGTTTGAGTGAGTGTAACAGGAGTTACACTCTTTGTCATCTGTTATGTTGCTCTTTTCATCTTGATATCATTTTCTGTAAAAGTCTTTGACACTCTTCAAAATCAATTTGTGGTTCTTGATGACAGTCCTGTCCTCTTGTTTGATTGCTAAAATCATTTTTTTTCCTGACGATTAGGCTTTGTTTTGCTTTCTTCATGCTTCAGTTGTTTTCAGTAGTTTTCGCTACCAACCTACAGTTGAACGACCGTAAATCCTCAGTAATGCACTTTCTTACTGTCTTGCAGAGCTCAATGTATTCAATCTTTGACTTCAGAGATGCTGTTTGTTTCATTTCCCTTCTTTTCGTCATGAGGTCTTTTGTCTCTTGCGTGATCTTCTGGAAGCATTTTCTACTTTGTGTTCCAGCGATGTTTTTTGTTGTTTTTGCAATTACTTTTGCCACTTCCTCACAGATTTTGTTTACCTCAATTGCTTCATCTTTTTGCAGATCTTGAAAAGCGCTGAATCTATTCTTAAGTTCCAGTTGAAACACCAGGCTTTGCTTCTGGAGCAAACGTGTTACGTAACATTTCTTTGCATGCTTATGACATGCTGAAGTTAATAGGTTTCAGCGTGTCATAAGCATGCAGGGAAAATAACACATTCCCTGGTTTATTTTTGGAGGACCCCAGGTTGAGAACCCCTGCTGTAGTGTCATAGAGGTACAGTTTAAACCATAGACATGTTTATTGAGGAATGGTTTGTATAATAATGCTATTTATTGGTATTTAGCTTTATGAAAATGGTTTTGAGGTGATTGTGACTGTTCATGTTTCTATATAATTGTATATTACTGATAATTCGATAGATGCATGTCTTCTTGCTTCAGTATTTTTTACTTTAAAAGTAAAATGTCTTAACTATCTGAAAGAACAGCTAAAGCCTTGGGTATTCTATATACCCAGTCTTTAAATAAATATACAAACCTCTAACCCTCCTGTACATTAATAGTTCAGTGTAATTTACAAAAAAAACTCATCAAAATCATTTTTTTCTTGAAACACAAATATGTTGAGAATTACTGGAAAATGTAAGAGAATGTAAAATGAATGGTCAATATTGTAGCTGTCCAGCAGCGATTAACCTGAGTCCCACCCACATAAAATAAACACAATATTCTCATTTCCTTTGACGATTACTATTACTATTCTGTTTTTAAAACCTTCTACTGAGTTTTCAATGATTTGACAGTATGTGCTGATTGAGCATGTCAATTATAATTAGGTCTTCTGATTTTCGGTGTTTTCCACTAACTTTTCTACTCTCCTTTAAACATTAAATTGATACCTGTTAA
The DNA here is from genome assembly GCA_030684275.1 of Acipenser oxyrinchus oxyrinchus. Taxonomy (NCBI): domain Eukaryota; kingdom Metazoa; phylum Chordata; class Actinopteri; order Acipenseriformes; family Acipenseridae; genus Acipenser; species Acipenser oxyrinchus. The sequence continues at coordinate 19,422,552 of CM060264.1, read as the reverse complement.
GCCTTCCATGTATCTCAATCATAACTGAGAAATGTGTTAATAGTAAAATTGATTTAATTTACAGGGTTTTTCTGTGAAACAACTAAACTGACTTTTTAAATCGGTCTTACTTTTTCATTTCAAAGAACGATTGTAATAAAATAGTATTTTTCATTATAGCTTTAATAAAGATTAGTCGCTTATTAACATGTTGAGATCTCGTTTTCTGCATTCTGCTTGCTAATCAAAATATAAGGCTTGGCCAATTTAAAAGCCAATTTAGTTGTGTCACAGAAAAAAATGTAAATTAAATCAATTTTACTATTAACACGTTTCTCAGTTGTGATTGAGATACAGAAATGGCTTAACAGGTATCAATTGAATTCTTAAAGGAGAGTAGAAAAGTTGTGGTAATGTACTGTGAGATCTCCATCACCTCCCAATAATGACACAACATAATTTAAGCTTTATTAGAAATAAAATTAAATAACAAACCTGTATATTTAAGGGCATTGGGGTAATGGGATGGGAGTTGTTTATCATTTCAAAGAGGGAGGTTGATGCTATATTATAATCCTATTGGAAACAAAGACTTATCTTTTATTATAAGAGGTGATTAACTGTTAGGAATGGACTAGGTCAGCTGAATTACTGTACTGCATGTTATGCATTCATGGTGAATCTGAAACTACATTTAGTTTGATTGAATTATTCTGACTCTCTCCTTGAAACCAGCTCCATATAAAAGCAGCTTGTCATTACGACCTCTCTCTCTCTCTCTCTCTCTCTCTCTCTCTCTCTCTCTCTCTCTCTCTGTCAGCACCTTTACATTTGTAAACAGTCTGAAGATCCCCCTCTATTAGAACAAACTCTCAGTATAGATAGTTTTACTTTGGTGGTTGTAATATAAAAAAAGCCCAGCAAAGATGCATCACCTCGTTGTCATGGGTTCAGCAAATCCATATGTTTTCTTTTGGGCAGTTCCACATAGAGTTCTGAACCGGATGCACTGTAGCTCCCACTGGTCGCTGTCCATACTGCTGATCCTATTTCTTGGCTCAACTCCTGCTGATTGCCATCCAAGGTGTTGATCCTCTTACCAAGCTCTGCTGTGCTGGCACACCATCCCAGTTGTGTAATCTTGACCTTGCCACCTCAGCTAAGAGGTATACAAGCAGGTTACCTACACCACGGGAGTTGCATTACAGTGGCTCTCAAAAGTATTCGCCCCCCTTGGACTTTTCCACATTTTATTGTGTTACAATATGGAATCAAAATGGATTTAATTAGGAGTTTTTGCCACTGATCAACACAAAAAAGTCCATAATGTCAAAGTGAAAAATAAAATCTACAAATTGTTCTAAATTAATTACAAATACAAAACAGAAAATAATTGATTGCATAAGTATTCACCCCCTTGAGTCAATATTTGGTAGAGGCACCTTTGGCAGCAATTACAGCCATGAGTCTATTTGGATAACTCTCTACCAGCTTTGCACATCTGGACACTGCAACTTTTGCCCATTCTTCTTTGCAAAATTGCTCAAGCTCCGTCAAGTTGGATGGGGACCTTTGGTGAACAGCGATTTTCAACTCTTTCCACATATTCTCAATTGGATTGACGTCCGGGCTTTGACTGGGCCACTCCAGGACATTGACCTTTTTGTTTTTAAGCCACTCCAGTGTGGCTTTGGCTGTATGTTTGGGGTCATTGTCCTGCTGGAAGATGGATCTTCTCCCAAGTCCCAGGTCTCTTGCAGACTTCAGCAGGTTTTCCTCCAGGATTTCTCTGTACTTTGCTGCATCCATTTTGCCCTCTATCTTCACAAGCTTTCCAGGCCCTGACGCAGAGAAGCATCCCCATAGCATGATGCTGTCCCCACCATGCTTCACGGTAGGGATGGTGTTCTCAGGATGATGTGTGGTGTTAGGCTTGCACCAAACATAGCGCTTAGCGTTGAGACCAAAAAGCTCTATTTTGGTCTCATCAGACCATAGAATCTTCTTCCACTTGATCTCAGAGTCTCCCACATGCCCTCTGGCAAACTGTAGCCGAGATTTGATGTGAGTTTTTTTCAACAATGGCTTTCTTTTTGCCACTCTCCCATAAAGGCCAGTTTTGTGAAGCACCCGGGCTATTGTTGCCATATGCAGTGTCTCCAAGCTCAGCCATGGAAGACTGTAACTCCTTTAGAGTTGCCATAGGCCTCTTGGTGGCCTCCCTCACTGGTGCCCTTCTCACTCGGATACTCAATTTTTGAGGACAGCCTGTTCTAGACAGATTCACAGTTGTGCCATATTCTCTCCATTTCTTAATAGTGGACTTAACTGTGCTCTGGGGGATATTCAATGCCTTGGAAATGTTCTTATATCCTACCCCTGATTGGTGCTTTTGAAGAACCTTATTCCGGATTTGCTTTGAATGTTCCTTCGTCTTCATGGTGTAGTTTTTGTTAGGAAATGTACTAACCAACTGTGGGACCTCCCAGAGACAGGTGTATTTAACCTGAGATCATGTGAAACACCTTAATTGCACACAGGTGGACTCCATTCAACTAATTATGTGACTTCTAAAGACAATTGGTTGCACCAGAGCTTATTTAGGTGTGTCATAGCAAAGGGAGTGAATACTTATACAATCAATTATTTTCTGTTTTATATTTGTAATTAATTTAGAACAATTTGTAGATTTTAATTTTCACTTTGACATTATGGACTTTTTTGTGTTGATCAGTGGCAAAAACTCCTCATTAAATTTATTTTGATTCCATGTTGTAACACAATAAAATGTGGAAAAGTCCAAGGGGGGCGAATACTTTTGAGAGCCACTGTACCTGGACAGAGTCAGTATAAATATTACAGCAATGCTGTTGCGAACCCTGTCTTCTACTGCACTTCATTTCTGGTACATATTGCCTCATAGGACCCAATGGGAATCTGTCGTAAGCCACATACTAACATGCTACAAACATAGTAGGTGCTTTAAGGCTTAAAAATAGATTTCAATCTCGAGCCCTCGCTCCTATAACCCTAGACACAACATCACCATATTTAACAGAAGGCAGTATAACCATGTTTTATGTTAAAGAGTATACAACACTTTATTCATCATTGTGCAGCTTGTATAATTTAAAGTGTGTGCTGACTTGGTAATTCAAATGTAAGGCCAGTCATACAGTAAGGTAATAGAGCCACTTAACCAAAGATATTATATTTAGATAACCCATATTGTAGTAAAATTAAGATTACAATCTGATACTCTTCTTTGTAGGTTGTGGGGAGGGGGGGAATGTAACCCAACCTGAAATGTTAAGCAGCTAAAAATTTGACATAAAAACACCTGTTGGACCTTCATCCCAGTGCCAAGCCCTATTTTGTAACAGAGCTCCTGTTATAATATTGTTCTGACTTCGACAGTTCTGACAGGTTCATGTGAATGATTTTCCATTTCTGTTGGGAATTATCTGGTTAATTCCCTGTTTATTTTTGTGTAATATCATCAACTGTCAAACAAATAATACACCTAGGGCTGTAAATTGCCATAAATATATACTGTCACACTTAGAAATTAACTGATATGGAAGCAAAACACTTCAGTGTATTTTTATGAAACTGGAAGACTTCCTAAGGACATTCATCTAAAAACATAACCCAGCTATGTTTTGACCCCTTGGTGATACATGTTGTCCCTCTGGGACCAACCAAAGTGCTGGTTTAGAGTTTTAAAAGTCCAAGTTTAAGATATTCTAGTCCTGCAATTGTGTTGATGGTGTGAAAAGCTAGAGCCATTGTGAAATACAAATACTGGATTTTCTACATTTAAATCGACAGGGATATCTCTGAAAATAGCCATGGTTTTAATTTTCCTGTTTCATAAAACTTTAACTATTTCCACTGAGATTTTGTTCCATTTAAATGGAAAAAATGTAATTGAAAAGATATTGAATTGAAGCTAACCTCAATATTTTCAATTAACATTCTTTTAAACTTTTTTTTTATTTAACTCAGCTGGGATCTTCCTGGAAGGAGATCCTGATTTAACCATTTATCCAAGGGAAGGCAACCATTTTGAAGCATTATCTGATGCTGTTACTGCATCTTGTAAAATACTTTGTGATGGTGGTCTGCTATATAAAATAAAGATTCATTGATTGATTGATTATCTGATTTTAAAAGCTTGGAGGAGCAAGTGTTGCTAGACAGATTGGTAAATTAACTATGAGCACCCTTTCGAGACTCAGCACCAACAGACAAGGATGTATAGCCTGCAGTGTTATTTTGGCCCTGTCCACACTGCATAACCAATCTTGAGAACCGTACTCGAAACCGCTCTAATTAATACAGCTCAAAGCGTCCACACTGAAGTACCGTTTCATGTTTACTCAGGCTTAATGCGTCCACACACCATTAGAATAGTTCAGTTACAATTCCCAGCAGCACAACGAACCATGGAAATTAATACGATAGCATCCCACCATGCACTGTATTTTATTTAAAAATAATGTGTTATGCCCCCTATTAACAGAGGTCCATATTGCATAAATGAAATATTGCGGAAAAAGTAAATCCGAACACACACACACAAGTAGGGCTTGAAGTTTTCAGGTTTTATTTTTAATCAGGTGAAGTCCCTTTAAACAAATTGAGTTGATTCTGTTTTATAATTAAACTCAGAAAAAGCTGTTAATTACAAAACAATCTTTGTTTTTACCTTCATATCTTGCCTGAGCCTAATTCGGGTCCTCTTAATTTTATTTCAAACAGAGCTGACAAATTACGTAATTTGTTCATCCCCGATCGTACTTTTAACTCGCATTTAATTTTTGCAGTCACCTAATTTAACGTTGTGGTTTTGTTATTTTCCCCACAAGTTTAACAGAGATGTCCTGACAGATTTTTTGAAGCATAAAAATGAATACCTAGTGCAGAGTGTACACTGATAGCAAGTCCTTCAGGCGCCTGCTCTGAGTATTTCGCCAAACATAGCACAAAGCATTTTGGGATATTGGAGGATTCACAAAAAATGTAGTTTGGTATTACAGCGTCCACACTTGATAAACTGATAAACCGCACTACCTGATGCGATCTAATTAGAACCGGACTCGAGACTACGTCCTGAGGTGGTCTCGAGTCCGGTTCTCGAGTACGGTATTAAATGTTGTGTAGTGTGGACGCTAACCGTATTTAGCACTTTTAAGCCGGCTTAAATGCAACTAATACGGTTTAAAGGCATAGTGTGGACAGGGCCTTAATCACACCAGGAAATGGAAAACCAACCATGACCGGCTGCATAGTAGGTCTTTCACATTCATTGTGGGGGAAATTCCAGATTAGGTCAAACTCTTTGCCATTCATCGACCACCAGGGGGAGTTTATTATATACGTTATTTTGTGAATTGTAAGGAAAGTTAATAGAAACATACCGTGCACAGACCTGGTCCTTGAGGCCTGTCCTCTAGTTTTATAATTAGGTATCATTAAATAATTAACAGATTTAGACCTGGATGGAGGTTATATTGCTTCACTTAAGTGTTGCCAATAAATATTGCTCATTAGAGGACACAAATACCCTGTAGATAGCGACGACCTTTCAACCATGTATTTGTAATGAAGGACAGTCAACTACTTTTACAAAAAAAACCTACTTCTTCCTGAAAAAAACTTTAATAAAAAAAAAGCATGGCCCAGGACTGAATGTATCACTGCTAGTTCTGTGCAGCTGGATGTCTTTGTGATTGGTGCAGTTTGTGTCCTTCACAATGTCTTTGACTAGCTCAGACAAGCAATCCACATTGGAAATGGTGGTGTGATTTGCCACTAGAAATGCTAGTTTCAATTCTGCCCTTCTCTTTTTTGACGCTAACATCCAACACGGGTGCTACTTGGAAGCAGTTTGTTATTTTGTTCAAGGCAGAATGTGGAGTAGCATTGTTAATGTGTTTAGTTGTTTTTGCATGTCATTATGGTAGGCTCTTATTGAGACACTGCAGTATTTGCTGAAGCCATTGGCTGTGTCTCCTGGATCAGTAATTAGCCACCCTAAAAAATAAGAGTTTACTGAGCTATTTACTTTCATTGTATAAAGATGTGCTCTCTTAAATTACTTCTTTTCAAATGCAACAGAAACTGAAAAATATCTGCATGAATAAAAAGGGTTACGCTTAATCATGTTACATTTTAAGTGGTAATTTATTTTTCTAATATATTCAATATTGCTTTTTTAAGGGTTAGTTAATATAACTTGAATATTATTATTATATTTAAGGTTGCTGTTTTCCTGTGCCCCCCCCCTCGATGTTTCTTCCCCTTTAAGAATTTGATTCATCCCTGCTAGCCATTTAGTAGTAAAATTGGTTTAATGTACCTGTTTTGCTGCATGCAGAATGAAGAAACTGCATGCAAATGAAGGTGCAATATTTTAATAAGCGATTAATCTATAATTTAAAAAAGAATGAATGCAGGACACACTTTATTATAATCACTATTTGTAATTGTATTAATATTAATACAGACTAGTCACTTATTAAAATGTTGCGCTCTCGTTTTAGCACTCATCATCATGTAAATTGAAGTGATTTTACTGTTGTTATTACAATATACATTTGATATGATGTTCTGGTCACACTAGTAACATTTTATAACAGTGCTTTTAATCTGCGATCATTATATATCTGCTTACATGTATTGAAACACAGTTAACTTTGTTTAAAGGCACTTTTACATTACTATAATAAATAACATATTGCTAGTTAGGTTTGCCTATACAAAATGTAGATAAACTGGCCAAAGGCAAATTAACACACTGCAAGTCTCACATATTATAGACGAAACGGCCAAAACAAAACTAACCCAACCGTTCAGGCCAAAATGATCAACTAGCTGTATCTTCTGATACTAACAGTTTAAATAAGGTTTAAACAAATCTCTTTTGAAATGTGTTTTTTTTATTTTATTGTAATGATAAGATACATTAAAGCCAGGATGCAACTGGCATGTGTTAGTACAGTGTTAAGGTAGTAGCAGATGAACAGCCAGCTGCTCTTGTCAGATCTAATAAATGTGTGTGGTCGAGCTCAACAATAGACACATTCTCACCCTTAAAACTGCTTCTAGTTCCCAGGAAGGATTTATTATATATATATATATATATGTATATATATATATATGTGTATATATATATATATATATATGATTACCTGGACCTGCTGTCAAACTAGACATGTTAATAGATTATATTTATCAATCAATAAATGCAAAGTGAGTGAACAGAAGAAAAATCTAAATCAAATCCATATTTGTGTGTCACCAATCTTTGCCTTCAAAACAGCATCAAGCATCAATTCTTCTAGTACACTTGCACACATTTTGAAGGAACTGCATGTATTCAACATTTGGAGAACAACCAAGTTCTTCTGTGGATTTAGGCAAATTGACACGGTAATCCCAGAAGAGATGATGTTGAGATCATGTGGGGCCATACCATACTTCAGATTTGTTCTTCTTTATGAAGATAGTTCTTAATGACTTTCTGTATGTTTGGCGTTTATTCAGAATAAATTACCAATCAAAGCCTGATGGTATTGAACATGGATAAGTATCTGCCGTCTTCCAGCATTAGGACCAATTTGACCAGTTCCAACATTGCAGAAATGCATTTAAACTTGCAAGGAACCTCCACCATGCACTGTGCTGAGACACGATTCGTTCCCAGCCTCTCGAACAAATGCCTCTGCTACAGCCATTTCAATTTGACTCGTCAGTCCAGAACACTGCTGCCATTTTTCTGAAGTTCCTGTGTTTTCGGCATAGTTGAGTCGCTTGGCCTGCCCAGTCGGAGTATGGCTTTCTAAGTCTTAAATGGCTTACTGATTCTGACAGTAGATGTTACCACTGCTTTTCTCAGTTCTAGCTGATCACTGCTGACATCTTCATTCAAGGGAAGTAGCAATGTGTCTTTCATGCTGCAGTAAGTTTTTGGCCGATAACTCACGTCATCAACTTGCCCGCTTTTTAGCTTCTTCAAAAGCTTGACAGCACATCTGAAACGTCTGCCTTGAAATTTCTGTGGAGATTCTGATCTACAACTACCTTGTGTCTTGTTGCTGTGCTCAGTCTTGCATAATGTATGACTTTTGACAGTAACTGTTCTTCAGCAACCTCACCTTGTTAGCTAGTTTGGCTGTTCCTCACCCAGTTTTATTCTCCTACACAGCTGTTTCTGTTTCAGTTAATGATTGTGTTTCAACTCATATTGAATTGATGATCATTAGCACCTGATATAATTGTTTACATACACTGACTATATGCCTACAAAATGACTTTGTGCAAGTGTACCTAGAAGAATTGATGCTGTTTTGAAGGCAAGGGTTGTCTGCAAGTCTCACATATTATAGACGAAACGGCCAAAACAAAACTAACCCAACCGTTCAGGCCAAAATGATCAACTAGCTGTATCTTCTGATACTAACAGTTTAAATAAGGTTTAAACAAATCTCTTTTGAAATGTGTTTTTTTTATTTTATTGTAATGATAAGATACATTAAAGCCAGGATGCAACTGGCATGTGTTAGTACAGTGTTAAGGTAGTAGCAGATGAACAGCCAGCTGCTCTTGTCAGATCTAATAAATGTGTGTGGTCGAGCTCCAACAATAGACACATTCTCACCCTTAAAAACTGCTTCTAGTTCCCAGGAAGGATTTATATATATATATATATATATATATATATATATATATATATATATATATATATATATATATATATAATTACCTGGACCCGCGCTGTCATCACTGACACATTTTGCGAGGCTGTGTTTTGCAATCAATATAGAAGATACTACAAGAAAAAAAGAAAAAAAAATTCTACATGATTTGTCTTCTTCAATTGTTATGCTCTACTTAAATTTGTATTTTTGACTCGATTTATATTTTTATTCAAGTTTTACCAGTTCATAATGCTTCAGAGGATGATATTTTTCTAAAATGGCAGTTTTTAAAAGGACATAGGGTAGTCTCTACATACAGGAACACCTCCTAAGAGAACACTTCGCCTAAGTGAACACCCTTGTGGTGAAACAGATTTTTCCCATTGTAAATGCTCTGGCTTAAGAAACAGGAACTTTGTTTAAAAGAACACCTTCTTGGCACAGATAACAATTTGTTCACAACTGATACAGTACTGTTTTGTAACCTGATAACTCATCATCATCAAACTTAAATTAAAATGGTTTATTCAGTCTTTTCATAAGCGACTTGTCATAGCGAGATTGTCTTGAGGGACACTGATTGGTTTATTAAATCTTTCCGAACCAACCTCATATCATTGAATTGTTTTGTATTCTGATTTCCATGCGTGCACCTCATCACTACAAAATGGCATGTAAACAAACGACAAAATGCTGTTTCTCTTGCTACAAAAATGTAGAAATTGTTCAAGCTCTTGAAAAATACCTGAATCCGACAGTCACCGAGCAATTTGGTGTTTCCCGTTCAAGTAAGTTGCTTCACCATTCTGTTAAATAATGTGCATGTCTTGTATATTGCTGCTGCTACATTTTTTAACGTGTGTAGGGGTGCTGTGTAAATTTAGTTGGACAGTTTATTAACATTAGTTTGTCTGTTACTTTATTATTATAGTTTATTAACATACACTTGCCTATTGCTTTTCTTTTTCTTATTCATTTAATTTCATATGTTGATGCATATGCGTAATGACAAGTAATACATATGTATTTATTTATTTATTAATTGATTCATATTGTGTCTGGTGGCTAACTCTGTCTTAGAGAACACTTCATCTATAAGAACATTTCGCTTGCTTCCCGAGGGGTGTTCTCTTAACCGGACACTACTGTAAAAACAAAAAACCATTAAAGTATGAGTATTGTGATTATGATTTATGTTTACCTGAGCATTTACTCCTAAACAATGCAGAAAGATTGTGCTTTACCGATTAGTATTCAATTATATGACAAGTTGAAACGGAAAAGTCCATGAGCAGCACATAGCAGAACTATCTTTAGGAACAGAACTCTCCATAGGCAGAATCGCCCAGAACCCTAGTTTGCCCATCCTACTGTAACTGAGAATGCGTGTTTGTGTAAAAGACTGAAAATACAGAAAAGATCAAACATTTATATTGGGGACATTGATTTGTGAATGGGTTTTGGCAGGGGTGACATTCTCAGCAAACAAGTACAGGTACTCATATGTGCAGCCAAAGGTAAACATGTAAAAAATTGAGACAATTTGAGTGCCAATGAATAAATACTTTTAAAAGGTATACATATCAGTACACTATACATTTATGAATATAAAATAAAATGTAACCAATTCACCTTAAACAAAGAAGCTGAAAATACTGAAAGCTTTGTACCCTCTGCATGTATCAGTCAGTCATGTACTATAATGTAGCAAGTTAAACCTGAAATGATATTAAGAGATATTACACTATGCAGTACCTGAGGTAGAGAAGGAGTTTTGTTTCAAGATATTGATGGATTAATTCAAATGTTTTTGAGTACGGTTCTCGAGATCATGTAGTGTAGACAGCCCTTAATCTCCAGCCTTCTCTGAAATCACCCCCATACTTTCCAAACCCTGGCTACTCAGCTATAGCCGAACATGGCCACGCTACAATGATAGCCTTGGAATTTTTTTACTTATTACTGTACTTATCCTAAAATGATATCTTATGTGTGCTTCTCTGTTGTGTTTCCGTCTAGATTAATTACCATTTTCTATTCCAGAAAAAAATGAGAGTGTATTTCAGGCAGAAACAGTATAAAAGTAGACATCACGGTTTTGGTTGTTGTTTTTCTTAATTCCCTGGCATTGTGGTTTCTGCACAATAAACAAAGTGGCAAAAGACACCTTTTCATATCTCTACTATGGTTTACTTATGCCTTTTTTTTTTTTTTAGATGTACACGCAAGTGAAAACTCAAATTAAACTTAAACGAAAACCAAAAAGGTGAGGTGTTTTTTCTTCGTACAATTTTAATACATTTTTTAAAGTCCTAGAATTACAACAAAACAAAAATGGTGATCACTATGTTTATCATGTACCTTGCAAGTTGGGGCAGTGTTTGGAAAGCATGTATCCCCGATTCTGACTTGCTTGCCAAATCTGAAGCAGTTTGTTGATCCTGTTTTTTTATGTCAATCCCTACTGTCTCACATATCACTTGCCATTTTAGAAACTTTCAGTAGTAATGTTTTGATAGGGCATGAACATTTTCTCCATCCAGATTTGCTTTCCAAATCCCTATGTGGGTGTGAATCACTCAAGGTCTTTCATTCTTCCACGGCTAATGTGACATTTATCTGTAATTAGACTCTTACATATTTTAATAGAAAATTATATCCCTTAAGGTTGCTTGTCATTGGCAGTGTGAGCTCAGATGTTAATCTGGTTTCAAGAGCCGCCTGTGATGACAGTCCCTGTCATCTGAAATTAGCACTTGCAAATTCGTTATCAAGGAATGTGCCCTTTGAGATCAGTGGGGGGCGGGGGGTGACAACATGGCCGTGAAATCTCTTCAAACTCTTTGCTAACAGGCTCCTAACCAAACTGGTTCATGTGTGACTTGAAATGCACGACATGACAATAATTCATGAAGAGTTTCTAAAGGGATATTTATTTTTACCTACATGATGATTTTCCTGTTATCACAAGTGCTTCAAAATGGCTGAATGGATTGCAGTATCCACCACTTATACAGAGTTATTTCAGCAGCCGTTTATATCGGACAAATAGCGTTTGCCATTACCATTGATTTCAATAACAAAGGCATCGTTTATACCGTGTTAAGCACACTGTATATTTTGAGCAAACTCAGCTGTTTGGATCTCGTTATGTGCCATTCACATAGATTCAAATAACAAACACAGTGCTTATTACTGTAGTAATCGCTCTTACTAATCCACCAATCAGATGGTTTCACCTCGTTACCTTGCCATTCACATAGATTTCAATACAAAAGGCAGCACTTTGCTGTTGTAAAAGCTTGACAGATCGATCAATCAGCTTTTTTGCACCTCGTTACTGAGCGAGTAACCCTGTACTGTACCTTGGCTATTTAATCCCTGTATGCTGTGTCGGGTTTACAGTTTGAAAAACAGCAACAGCAAGCATGGCTGGAAAGAGAAAAGCGATGCGCATCAGCACAAAAATTCAATGTAAATAAAATGTCTCTGTTAGATACTGTGCGCTTGCTAAAGCATGCTGGGAACTCTATCAGTCAGCAAACAATGCAACGTTACAACAAAAAAGCTGTGGTTGCTATAGTTGAGGAGGAGAGTGCTGACAATACAAATACAACCGAAACTGAAACTCTGACAACACCAGAGGGGATGTCAGAGAAAGAATTCTCAGCTGTGTCACCTTAGCGACCAGGACGCTCTGCCTGAAACAACCACCGATGACATAAGCATGCGTGCTGCGCCTGTAACACTGCTAATATGGAGCAGCATCCAGATAGAGAGCCGAATTGGGATTTTTTAGAAAACGCTGTAATGTAGCCTACCTGTGCTGTACATATCTGTACTTGCACTTACTTTTTAGTATATGCATAAGTTTTTATTAGTGTAAAGTGTTTCAATTAAGATTTGTAACCGCATACATGCTTGTTTGTTTTTATTGCTATACTGGTAATTGGGGGACATTTTGAATATCAGGTTATTGTGTGGGAGTTTATACCGTCCATTGCTTACTGTGGGTGAATCCGTTCTAAGCGTCCCTTCTAAGCGACTGTACCTTGAAATGTTAATATTACTCGTGATATAAAGATGTTTTGATTCTATCTAAAGATCCTTGGTTTCTGTTTTTTTGTTGGCCAGAGTATGTGTGTGTGTCTATGTGTTTGTATGTGCATGAAATGGAATAAGCACATATAGATACAATGTATTATATAATTATTGTATTTAAAGTGCATCGGGCTAATAATTCTATTGAATCTTATATATACAAAAGACTGACAGTTTTATTGTTTACTAATGCTGTTAAAAAAAATCCTATACAAAATAAAATATATATTTAAAATAATGTGTGCATTTTTTATATAGAAAAAATGTGAGCTCTACCAAATAATTGTAATACATATAAGATTTACTGGAATTATTGCATTAGCTGTGTGTACTTTAAAAGAGATAATGTTAGCATTTTCTTTTTCTAAATGAGAAATGATGTGTAATCACTTTATAACACAGAAGTGTAGTATTACCAAAACCACGGATCATAAGGGAAGCTGTCCTCAGCATATCAGCGCAGCTACATGTTCATGTATGCCTACAGGGCATGTTTACAAGATGAAAAACAATATTTATTGTACAATCTAGTACAATCATCTGCAAAACTGCAATTATATTTGCCTAAGGTCATGTTCGAGTCAGGGAGCTAATTTGTTTGCATTGCTTCCTCAACTCATAAAGAGATGTCCCTCCCTGCAGGAAGCACCCTAATCACAGATGCTGGTTTACTACACCATTAACAACACCGCCTGTTGTTCAGATATTTAAGAAGTGAGTGAAGGCAGAAGCAGGGAATGTAAGACTCTCTTTAACATGTAAAATCATTGAGTCACATAACAGCAATCCCAGATTTTCCTAGCCATGTTGTTTATGATGAATCACTGGGATCTTTCAATCCTTTCAGGTACAAGGGACAAATGTGTCTGTGGAAGGGTGTGGGTATTCACTGACATGGGAGACAAAAGAGTGTATTTGACAAGACCGCACAGGTGCCCAGTTTTATTTATGACTTTGTTTTTTTCAAGTGCTTTAGTTTGGCCCGCAAAGGGCGCTGTTGTCCGTGGCCTGAATACCAGCGATGGTAGACAGGTCCACAGAAATACCCACAGCTAGACAGGACATGCTGACACACTCACAGGTGCTCTAAAATAATAACAAAAGGCGAAATCAAAAACTACAAAGAAAAGGTGCTGCACTTGGCAGCGTTACCCCGACCGTCGCTACCCGCACGGCCCGGGTCCCCATCCTACACGTCACCACTCCCTCAGCCTGCTTCCTATACATGTATGGGGTCTGCCCAAGGCAGTTTGCAACCCCCAAACTAGTGTCAAACTATTGACATGTATAACAGGCTAATACATATGGTATAACTATCTATAGAACAGTTATAAAGCAGTTTGCAACCCCCAAACTAGTGTCAAACTATTTACATGAGTAACATGCTAATACATATGGTATAACTATCTATAGAACAGTTATAAAGCATTTTGCAACCCCAAAGTGTCAAATGATTTTCTTGTATAATATGTCAATAAACAAGAACCATAACAGGCATTTATAACAAACATTATTTAAATTGTTGCTATCTATAAGGAAACAAAGGTACTTTCAAACAGCGTTTTTTTTTATCTTTAATCAAAAACATTTACACAATGCTGTAACATGCTTTGTCACATTATCACAGGATATCAGCATTATCACTAGATATGCAAGTGATATGCAAATATGTTATATTACAATCACTGTAAATAAGAATCAGGGCAGCAGTGTGGAGTAGTGGTTAGGGCTCTGGACTCTTGACCGGAGGGTTGTGGGTTCAATCCCAGGTGGGGGACACTGCTGCTGTACCCTTGAGCAAGGTACTTTACTTAGATTGCTCCAGTAAATACCCAACTGTATAAATGGTATAAATGTGAAAATAATGTGATATCTTGTAACAATTGTAAGTCGCCCTGGATAAGGGCGTCTGCTAAGAAATTAATAATAATAAACATTTTTTTCTTAATCCTTTTTTTAAAAATACTTTTATTGACCATTTTTCTACACTAGTACTTTTTTTGTTTCCTGTTTAGATTGTTTTGGTTGTTTAACTTTTATTACAGCTTTCATGAAAGCATCCTAAGAGTTAAATATGCACCTACTTTGTAATACAAGTTTACAGAGGGAACTGATTCTGCATATCCAAAAGGAGCCTGCAAAGTGGTCCATCTGAATGTCGCTTACCAAGCCAGCATGTCCATTCATTTACCTCTAGATTGTCTTTCAATAGGATTTTTGTCCAGTTCCATCTAAGTCGCCGTATAAGGGGAAGGATATAAGGGGAACATGTGGGACACAGGGTTAGTTAGCTTGGGTATGAGAGGCGGGATGGTTCCAGACCGGTCCTACGCATGATTACGGTTGTTAAATTAAACTTGTCTTATTTATTATCAAATATAGTATTACAAGTGCCTAGCGGGTAGAACAAACACCGATCTGGACAGGAGAGAGCCAGGAAGGAGAACTATTGACAAGGCTGGAACTCACAGCCTCACAGAAACCCGGGATTATTACAGTGGGACTTTATTTTTTTATTTTTTTTGTAATTAGTACTTCGCAGGAGTCTATTTTTTTGTTAAAGGGGAACTGTACTCAAAATAACAAGGCTCTTTACATGCTCTGTATACATAACAAATGCATCTCGCTGCACCAATTTTGTTAAAAAGTCAAGCGTTTGGCCAGTATTTCAATTTTTGTGTCAGCTGGAAATGCAGGCCGCCGCCATATTGGAACCTTTCTGGCGCTGCTGTTCCGTCATATCGTTGACAGCCCCCCACACCAGTGAACGCTGGCAGGGTGAATTATGACGGAATGCAAAGCGTTCAGGTGCAAAAATAACAACAGGAAAAACTAAACAAAAAGTAGTTAAGCCGTTAAACCAACAAAGGTCGGCCAGAACAAAACAATGGCTACATAATATAGGAACGGGACATACACTGTATAGAATACTATGTGTGACTCGATATACTGCTCAAGGAGAGGCTGAAAATGCATCAAAAGCTTTAGTTAACATGTTTTCTATTGAAATGGTTATATATTAATTTGCATTACAGTTCCCCTTTAACAACAACGGTGTACCAAAATAAAACACAGTTGAACATGAACTTTATCAACTGGTTACTTTTTCTATAAACACTCTTTACCACCCCCTTAGACCTCACCTTGCACACACATTTTTTCATTTTTTTATTTTTTAACATACTTTTCTGTTATTTATTTCGCGCACTGTGTCATAGCACTTGAGCTACAGCTTTTGTGACACCACAACCCCGGTTCTTCATCCCCAACTTCCCCAGCACTGAAAGTAATCATCGAGTGTAGACATTTTTTTAAATGAATAAAACTGCCTGTTGAAGACAATGGAAAACTACTGCCGCTCGGTTAAAGAAAGGGGCAGATAGTGGAGAATAATTGTTATGGTCTTCAGCTGCAGACGTTATAAACGACTGCTAGTCACTCCTCAGACCCACAGTTCAATAGTTTCCCACAAAATCCTCAATTAAGTATAGTTCACACATTATATGATTTATTGAGACTTTAGCAGGTTACAATTTCCACTTCCCCTGGGGTGCCCAAATCCTAAGGAAATTAACATTTTATTGGTTCTCCAGAGAGAACGTGCTATTCAATGTATTAAAGATAAGAGATACAAATAAATAAATAATGCAACTGCATGTATTTTATTTGTGCTTTTGGTCTTGTATTACAGTGAGAACAATACATACCACTATTACAAATAGTTAGACCCCTAGGTGTGATGTCAGAGGAAAATACTTCCGTAACTATTGACCTACTGACCAGTTTGTATGGAACCCCTAAAGGGACATGGTGTGATTTAAAAAAAAAAAAAAAGGTTAGTATCTTGTGAGCATGAGTTAGTGCTTAATACTTGTAAGCGATTGTGGTAGCCTCATTTGATTTTTGTAATTTTGGTAAATGGGTCCTCATCTTGCGTTGCAGTTGTTCCACTTTCTGAGAACAAAAGCAGGATCGGGCTCAATCATCAATGTGTCAGTCCCAATAATAATTTGCAAATCACTGAGACACACATGACTCGATTGAATCCTTATCATGAAGACTTTCATGGGGTAAAATAGCTTTCTCTTGCGAGTTAGTCTTCAGGAGCTATGAACTGTTGTATGATATAGCCTACTGCATAATGTAAGAGGCATAAGTATTCACCCCCTTTGCTATGACACTCCTAAATAAGCTCTGGTGCAACCAATTGTCTTTCGAAGTCACATAATTAGTTGAATGGAGTCGACCTGTGTGCAATTAAGGTGTTTCACATGATTTCAGGTTAAATAAACCTGTCTCTGAGAGGTCCCACAGTTGATTAGTACATTTCCAAACAAAAACTACATCATGAAGATGAAGGAACATTCAAAGCAAATCTAGAATAAGGTTCTTCAAAAGCACCAATCAGGGGTAGGATATAAGAACATTTCCAAGGCATTGAATATCCCCGGAGCACAGTAAAGTCCATTATTAAGAAATGGAGAGAATATGACACAACTGTGAATCTGTCTAGAACAGGCTGTCCTCAAAAACTGAGTATCTGGGCGAGAAGGGCACTAGTAAGGGAGGCCTATGGTAACTCTAAAGGAGTTACAGTCTTCCACGGCTGAACTGGGAGACACTGTGCATACGGCAACAATAGCCTGGGTGCTTCACAAAACTGGCTTTATGGGAGAGTGGCAAAAAGAAAGGCAATGTTGAAAAAAACTCACATCAAATCTCAGCTACAGTTTGCCAGAAGGCATGTGGGAGACTCTGAGACCAAGTGGAAGAGGATTCCATGGTCTGATGAGACCAAAATAGAGCTTTTTGGCCTCAACGCTAAGCGCTATGTTTGGCGCAAGCCTAACACCGCACATCATCCTGAGAACACCATCCCTACCATGAAGCATGGTGGGGACAGCATCATGCTATGAGGATGCTTCTCTGCGTCAGGGCCTGGAAAGCTTGTGAAGATAGAGGGCAAAATGGATGCAGCAAAGTACAGAGAAATCCTGGAGGAAAACCTGCTGAAGTCTGCAAGAGACCTGGGACGGGAGAAGATTCATCTTCCAGCAGGACAATGACCCCAAACATACAGCCAAAGCCACACTGGAGTGGCTTAAAAACAAAAAGGTCAATGTCCTGCAGTGGCCCAGTCAAAGCCCGGACCTCAATCCAATTGAGAATATGTGGAAAAAGTTGAAAATTGCTGTTCACCAAAGGTCCCCATCCAACTTGACGAAGCTTGAGCAATTTTGCAAAGAAGAATGGGCAAAAGTTGCAGTGTCCAGATGTGCAAAGCTGGTAGAGAGTTATCCAAATAGACTCATGGCTGTAATTGCTGCCACAGGTGCCTCTACCAAATATTGACTCAAGGGGGTGAATACTTATGCAATCAATTATTTTCTGTTTTGTATTTGTAAATAATTTAGAACAATTTGCAGATTTTATTTTTCACTTTGATATAATGGACTTTTTTGTGTTGATCAGTGGCAAAAACTCCTAATTAAATCCATTTTGATTCCATGTTGTAACACAATAAAATGTGGAGAAGTCAAATATATATATATATATTTCATGATAAATTGAGATATTTAAGTCGCAAATCCTGAAACATGACTTAAATTACTCCTTCCGCATTTGCTTTTCTAACCGGGTGAAATGTTCCAGACTGTAAGATAATACAAATCGATACAATAAATAATGTATTTACGTTGAAATAGCATGAGTCTAAAAGCACACCGGTTTTGCATAGTTATGCCATGAGGATAATACGGTGATTGTCTCTTAACCTATCCACTGAGAACACCAGGTGTCTGCTGCAGTAAGCAGGATATTAACTTGTGCTTCTGGGATGTGTGTGGTTGCCGGTTCAAACCAAGCCCAGCCTCTGCTCTGTTACACCAGTAAGCAGATAAAAGAAACTCTGCATCTTAGGCTCTATTTATAGATTCTCCTTGTACCTGTGTGTGAGTAACGCATTGTTGGATCATTAATTATATTGAAAGCTGTGTGCATATAGAGATGTTACATTAGACATGTGGACTGCATTAACTAAAGCGATCTATAAGTTATTGCACAGATAAATGTTACTATTTTTTATGTGTGTGCATATTCTTTTTTATGTCCCCTGATTAAATATTGCAATTTTAACTTTTAAGACCTTAGCAGTTGGTTGCATGCTACAAACCCCCAATTTCACCTTCCAGCCCTAATTAACCCTCTTTCCAGTGCATTAAGTATTGTTTTATATGTGGCAGGTGGTTCAATCCAAACTCATCATTATTTAGATTGCTTATCCAACTGAACAGAATTGTATTTATTATAGTCTCTACTGTACATTAAATTTGTTTTCTGTAACACAATAGCAATCCACAACATGGGACCAACATTCTGGGATAACGCAGAAATAGCAATCTCTGTTTCATTGATTCCTAATTACACTGACACAAACACACCACACTGACATCTACCCATGCCAGACTGCTTTGAGACAGGTCCAAGGTGTTCCTCCACTACAAGAAATACCCTCTGAATGCAAATGCAATATGCAGCACACACTTTGTGTAAATGGGCTGTAATAAAAAAGGCAATATGGTCCAATATCCATAAGTGTCATTAAACACCCTAGGCCTGTGGGTTTTGGACTGGATTTGAACACCCTGGATTGAGTTACTGTGCTTCTAAAATGACTAGTGTTATTGCAGATAAGTCCAAAATAATTCCCTAAATCTAACCTGCTGGGCTGCTTTCATTCATTGAGTATCTCAAAGAAATACATGTTAAAGGGGCTCCCAAGTGGCACATCCAGTAAAGGCGTTTCGCTTGGAGTGCAGGATGCGCCCTATAGCCTGGAGATCACTGGTTCGTATCCAGGCCTGGATAGCCTGGAGATCGCTGGTTCATATCCAGGCTATGTCACTTACCGACTGTGACCCGGAGTTCCCAGGGGGCGGTGCACAATTGGCCAAGCGCTGCCCGGGTAGGGAGGGCTCAGGTCGGCAGGGTAATCCTCAGTTCACCATGCACCAGCGACTCCTGTGGCCGGTAGGGTGCCTGCAGGTCTGCTGTAGAGTCATTCAGATCTGTGTTGTCCTCCAGCACTATAGGTCTGATGGCTTCGCTGTGGACCTGCAGTGTGAAAAAAGACGGCTTGGCAGGGCACATTTCGGAGGATGCGTGTGTCTGCCGCTGTTTCGCGAAGTCGGCGCGGGGGGTTGCAGCGGTTGACCAGGATCAATACATGCAATTGGCGATTCCAAACAGGGAAAAAATTGGGTAAAAATCCATTGGCGACTACTAAATTTATATATAAAAAAAGAAATACATGTTAAAGTAAACATGTATTTGTATATTAAAACATGATATCTGGTACTACACTAGGTTAAAGAAATATTTGTTTGTAAGGCATGCTTGCACTTCCTGGTCATAACACCTGAGGTTGAAATTGTCCCCAATGCCTCAACTTCTTCGATCCTGTCATTAACCAACCAGCTGCTATTGACTAATATTCTTCCAGCAAGTAACATGCTGACCCAGAAGACTGCTAAGGTGAAATGAAGTGCACATCAGGCAAAATGTGTGGAATTATGCTGTTAACTACAATTACTTTGACTTATCCATCTCCTGCTTACATGTTTTATATTGACATTTTAAAAGTCACCCTAGTAGCTGGTGAGGCAGAAATTTGCTGCAGCCTGAAGGGCTAATAATCTCTTGATTTTCTTTTTTAAACAACCAGATTTCTTTACTTGATTCACTCTGCTAATTGACAACTGCAAGGTAACAGATATATGGAGTGATCTAATCAAGCTATTCTTCCTCTCACCATACATTTGTGTCACCTGAAGGTCTTTTTGTACATTACATTGTTTTTTCAAATGTCACAGCAAAATGGGCACAGCATTGAGATCACAGAGACACCGATAAATAATTCAAGGCCCATTACGTTGCTACCAGCCGACAGAGAGAGAAAGCAGATGTAATCACTCAGCCTTACATCACACAAGAGAACCAGAAAAAAAGAAGAAATGAAAAGAATTTACAGAGAGGGTTCAGTAGGACTGCTCTGGAAGAAATCATATCCCTGCTCTGTCAGTGCACTACAACCCAGCACAACAGAGCACCACTGCACTACAACCTAGCACAACACAGCACCACTGTACTACAACCCAGCACAACAGAGCACCACTGCACTACAACCCAGCACAACAGAGTACCACTGTACTAAAACAGAGCACAACAGAGCAACACTGTATTACAACCCAGCACAACAGAGCACCACTGCACTACAACTCAGCACAACAGAGCACCACTGTACTACAACCCAGCACAACAGAGCACCACTGTACTACAACCCAGCACAACACAGCACCACTGTACTACAACCAAGCACAACAGAGCACCACTGTACTACAACCCAGCACAACAGAGCACCACTGCACTACAACCCAGCACACCAGAGCACTACAACCCAGCACAACACAGCACCACTGCACTACAACCCAGCACAACAGAGCACCAGTGCACTACAACCCAGCACAACAGAGCACAACTGCACTACAACCCAGCACAACAGAGCACCACTGCACTACAACACAGCACAACAGAGCACTACAACCCAGCACAACAGAGCACCACTGTACTACAATCCAGCACAACAGAGCACCACTGTACTACAACCCAGCACAACAGAACACCACTGCACTACAACCTAGCACAACAGAGCACCACTGTACTACAACCCAGCACAACAGAGCACCACTGCACTACAACCCAGCACAACAGAGCACCACTGTAATACAACCCAGCACACCAGAGCACTACAACCAAGCAGAACAGAGCACCACTGCACTACAACCCAGCACAACAGAGCACCACTGCACTACAACCCAGCACAACAGAACACCAGTGCACTACAACCCAGCACAACAGAGCACCACTGCACTACAACCCAGCACAACAGAGCACCACTGCACTACAACCCAGCACAACAGAGCACTACAACCCAGCAGAACAGAGCACCACTGTACTACAACCCAGCACAACAGAGCACCACTGTACTACAACCCAGCAGAACAGAGCACCACTGTACTACAACCCAGCACAACAGAGCACCACTGTACTACAACCCAGCACAACAGAGCACCACTGCACTACAACCCAGCACAACACAGCACCACTGTACTAAAACCCAGCACAACAGAGCACCACTGTACTACAACCCAGCACAACAGAGCACCACTGCACTACAACCCAGCACAACACAGCACCACTGCACTAAAACCCAGCACAACAGAGCACCACTGCACTACAACCCAGCACCTCAGAGCACCACTGTACTACAACCCAGCACAACAGAGCACCACTGTAATACAACCAGAGCTCTTTCACATGCACTTGTGGATTACTGTACTGTGTTATTATTTTGTGAAACCTTTTAGTTTGGGACTGAAAACCCGCTATTTTACCCCTATACCAGCAATGTTATGGGGTTAAAACAGCAGGTTTTTAGTCCCAAACAAAAAGGTTTCACAAAATAATAACACAGTACAGTGATTAATATTATTTAAAAACTGACTATTTTTGTAATTATAAGACTGTTTGGACATTCACTTTGTCACTCACACCAATGACCTCCTGACATGTATGTATACAAAGAGATCACATTGGAAAAAAACAACATACAATAGACGGTAAACTTTGACATGGTACTGCAAGTGCTCTTTCATTTGTCCTGGAGCTAAAGTGGTTAATGGTTACAGTTTGGAGAATAGAAATCAGAATAGCTCTAGCCTCCTAGGTAAAGTTGTTTTTAGTGATGAAGACTGGGGATCAGGGATTATATCTGAAATATCAGAGGAAGTGCTGACAGGCTTTTAGGCCGGAACTGAACCGGTATAACCCCCTCAAGCTGGGCCAATCTCAGTTGACTCTTCTTGAGTAACTGAAGCCTTGTTGTGAAGCTGTGAGCACATTAAAAGCCCTCAGCAATGACACAGACGGTTCATCTGAGGTAAACAATTTATTTTCTAAAAATTTCCTGTGCACTTTAATTAGAGATTTCAGTAAAACAAAGAACAACTTCAGATTCATGCCTACAGTGAACCCACCCTGTCTCGCTATGAGTGATGACCACCATTAATCAGTGTCTCTGGAGTTTTAGCTAGAAATGTAAAGTTCTTTTTAAATCAAGCTTGGGCCCTAGTGGGGGCTTGTTTCTACAGAATCCCCAGGGTGGATTTAAATTGCTTCCCCACTGATTAAAGGGCAGGTGTGGCTTCACAGCCCATACATTCCTTCCTTAGACTTGAATTCAAATTATGCAATTCTTTTAAGGGACCATATGTTTTTTTTTGATTTCCCAAGCTACTGGAGCTTGTGTGTACAAACAAATTAGAATCCTAAATGGCTGGAGTGTTACCTCAATGGAACTAACTGACAGCACCACAGAATAATGTGTACATGATTGTGTTTCAAGCTATTCTTTTCCTGGCAGAAATTCTAACACAGAAAGGACTTGGTAATGAAGCAACATAATATTGATAATGTGAGTTGTGTTTCATATTTAGGTATGTTTTCTAATAATAACATTAATAATACTAATCATAAGGAGCAATTGTTTTCTTTTCTAACAGGATTTTCCGAAGAAAATCTGAAGTAAAAAAGGACACAAATAATATTTTGCAAATGATTCATACAGCTGTTTCAGGTTCTAATTTATCACATCTTAAAGTATCTGGTAATCAGCCTATTGTGTGTCTTTCAACAGAGTTTATCAACTGATCCTAATAGGGTTATGTTTTGGCAGTAGATTTTTTTAATTCAATGCTGTACTGTATTGTGTTACTTATACAGTGCAATGAATGTGGACTCAAAATGTGTTATAAAATGTATAATTAGCCGTAGTTAAAGCTATAACTTTAAACATGTGACGGCTGAGTTATTAGTTTCAATGAGCACTAATCTTGGACTATATTACCCAAGTTAACAGTAGTCCAAGACTAGTGCTCATCGGGGGCTGTGAAACTAGCTGTTTCTCAAAGATGAAAAGTAAATAAGGGTAATTATGAAATAATACAAAAAAGTTTTAGTTTAGGATTACAAAAAACATGTATCAAGTTTAATTGTTTAATAAAAACTGCAGAAAAAATCTAAATTACCAGCATCTGAATGTGGGTTCTACTATTTGTCTCATTAAGCATATTGCATTGATACCCAGTTACTGAGCTTGATTTCCATTACATGAGAGTAGATGTTAAAACTTCATGCTGATTTGAACTTGGCTCTCACCAAGATAAGCACCAACTAAGACGTAGCTTCACAGTAAACTAATGTGATCCATCTGTGTCTCCATCCATTTGCGCTTCCTTCCATATGATGATGTAGATATCCTTCTGTCTGGTGTTGATGGCTGAAGTGTAATGCTGGCTCCAGGGATCAGCTTATTGCCTCCCTAGCGCATCAGCACACACAACGGCTGCGATGCTGGCTCCGGGATCAACCATAGTGCGGTCTCCCCAGCGCATCAGCATGACAACCGTCTGGATTGAGCTAAGTAGGGTACATCTCTGGGGTCTTCAAGTGGGCACCTTCCATCCTCGGTGTTTCGTCGACTAGCCCACGACACCTCAAGAGGGCTCGACGGTGATTCTGGCGTCCCAGCATCACCCCCCTCCGTCCCCCACTTAACTCAGCCCAGCTTACTTACCTGTACATCAGTGTTTCTTTCTTTCTATTGTGCTTGAGATCCCCAGCCAGAATCTTTCCGTCTCAACCACAGCCAGTTGCTGCTCCTCTCTGCTGCTTCAGATAAGTTCTTCACTGTGTGACTCAACTCTTGGCCATTGAATCCGACATCTCTGAGAAACCGGGTTGTAGAGTGTGCCACAAATCCTTGACAACCCAGTTCCACTGGGTAAACCCAGACTCTCCATCCTCGCTGTTCCGCTTCAGTGGCTAGTTGAGCATACCGCAGTTTTTTCCTCTCATACGCCTCATCTACAGCATCCTCCCATGGTACTGTTAACTCTACCAGGTGAACAAGGCGTGTTGATCCAGACCACAAGACAATATCTGGTCGAAGGTTAGTGGTGGCAATCTCAGGTGGAAAAATAAGCTGTTCACCAACATCTGCCAGCATTTTCCAGTCTCTAGCAGCTTCCAGTTGTCCTGGGCGAGGATTGGTTTTAACACCTTTTCTTGGTAGTTGCTCTCCTGGGCGGAGGAATGTTGTCTTTTGTGTGTAATGTTTTGATGGAACAGGTGGCAACTTATTGGTCATGTTACGCTTGTCTTCATCGCAGCACCTGGTCATGGCGCCAAGTAAGCCATCCTTGGCTAAGAGCCACCTTACATCCTGTCAAAATGTGCCTTAATGTTGCAGGTGATGAACACAAAGGACATGAGGGATTCTCTCCTACCCAGAGGTTTAGGTTCTGAGGTGATGGGAGAACATCATATGTTGACCTTATAAGGAAACTGATCCTGCTCTGTTCCATTGACCATAGGTCTTGCCAGCCAATCTTGCATTGTTCCACACTCTCCCATCTCATCCATTCTCCCTGCTTGGCCTGGGAAATGGCCTTTATACACCTCATCCTCTCCTCCTGCTTTTGCACCTCGTTGACTACCAGCTTCCTCCGTTGAGCTGGGGCTGCCTTGTGCCATGTAGGAGGAGCTGAACTGAGACCAAGACCCCCTCTTCCATGCTGAACTTGCCTCATGATATCACCAATTCGAAGGGCACCCTTTGCATCCTCCACAGCTTTCTTTGCCGCCCACTTTCTTCCAGTTTTCAACACAGGTGCTGCCTCCCTTACGCATTTGTCGCGTGACTCTACTAATGTCATTTCCAGTTGGACCTTGGCGCACTTAAACTCCTCAGTTAGAGCGGAGACAGGTAGCTGCAGTATTCCTTTACCATAAAGTCCCACTCTGCTGAGGCAGTGTGGAACTCCCAACCATTTCCTGATGTGTGAACTGATTAAAGCTTCCAGCTTCTCTACTGTTGCCAAAGAAACCTCGTACACAGTCAGTGGCCACAGCAGCCTTGGCAGTAGACCAAACTGAAAGCACCAGAGTTTTAGTTTGCCTGGTAAAGCGCTGCTGTCTATGCTCTTCAACCCTTCCACAGCTTGTTGTCTAACTTCTCCCACACGAACTGTGTCCTTTAGATCCCCGTCGTACCCTCTTCCAAGGCTCTTCACTGGCTTCTCAGACACTGTTGGTATTGCCTCACCATTAATGAAGAACGTTTTATCTACTACTTTACCTTTAATTATAGAGATGCTCCTTGATTTAGTGGGCTTGAATTGCATTCGTGCCCATTCAATGTTATTGGTTAATTTGCCCAATAACCGATTAGTGCAGGCTACTGTTGTAGTCATGGTTGTCATGTCATCCATGTATGCTCGAATTGGTGGTAGTCGCATTCCAGAAGCCAAGCGTCTCCTCCCACTACCCATTTTGATGCCCTAATGATTACTTCCATTGCCATGGTAAAAGCCAGTGGAGAAATGGTGCATCCTGCCATTATTCCAACTTCTAGGCATTGCCATGTAGTGCTGAATTCTGAAGTTGAAAAACTAAATTGCAAATCTCCAAAGTAGGCTTTCACTAGATTTGTTATTGTCATCGGTACACTGAAAAAATCAAATGCTGCCCAAAGAAGTTCATGTGGCACTGAACCATATGCATTAGCCAAATCCAGGAATGTCACATGGAGCTCCTTCCTCTCCTTTTTAGCTGATTGAATTTGTTGCCAGATCACATTGATGTGTTCTAAGCATCCTGGGAAACCTGGAATCCCCGCTTTTTGTATTGAAGTGTCAATGAAGCAGTTCTTTAATAGGTAAGTTGACAATCTCTGAGCAATAATGCTGAAGAAAATCTTGCCTTCTACGTTTAATAGGGAAATAGGGTGAAACTGACTGATGTTTGTAGAATCCTTTTCTTTAGGTATAAAGACTCCACCTGCTCGGCGCCATGCTCTTGGTACAACCTGTTTTTCCCATGCTACTTTCATCAATTTCCACAGGATTCGTAGAACTCCTGAAGCACTCTTGTACACTCTGTACGGAACTCCATTAGGCCCTGGAGATGATGAAGCCCTTGCTTTTTTCACAGTTTGCTCTACTTCTTTCCACATAGGTGCACAGTCCTCCATTTGGTATTCTGGTGGATTGATAAGTGGGATGTCTGACGGAATTGACATAGGCTCCTGCCTTTTTGAATCTGTATGTGTTTCCTCCAAATATCTCTCCAGCGCAAACTTAGATGCTTTTAGTGTGCCATTCTTCTCACTGGTGAATAACTTCTTTACAAATTTGAATGGGTCTTTATAAAAGTTAGTTCTCGCACGCTCCTTCTTTTGTAGCTCAGAGGCGCTCAGCTCTGCGCAATGTTGCAAGCTTATCTTTTATGACCCTTTGTAAGAGATTGAGTCCCTCCTTCTGACTTTCTTCTGCTCTTCTCCATTGCTTCCTCAGCTGTCTCCTTTCTCTAACTAAGCGTTCAATCTCCTGCTGCCTTCTAGACTTTCCAGGAATAGTTTGTACTTTTTCCTTCCTTTTTTCAACTCCAAACCTCTCGCTTCCATATGCGTAGATGATGTCCCCAAATTTATCCAGTTTCTTTTCAACTGTTCCACTTAACCTTTCCAATGCAAAGCAAAGATTTGTGTTTACTGTGTCCCAAGCAGTTTTCTCACAAGCTCTTGGCCATTTAACTCCAGGCTTGTGCCCGTTGAGGTTCTTTTCTCTCTTACGCTGGTTTGTCTGACCGGGTTCACAAGGATCATTAGGTTCATCACTAACTGTGTCCATGCAAGTCCTCCTCACATCTATGACAGGGGTGTTGATATCCTGCGAACTGTGGTTTGCTTCCTGTCGCTGGATTTCATTCGACTGACTTGACTGATTTCGTAAGAAGTACTGATCAATGCGAGGCCCTTGTCCCTTCTCCCTCAAGCATTTTATTCTCCCTTGATGAATCTTCAAACCCCTGATCGTTGTCGCCTTGCTCCAGCCGCAGACACAAACCTGGAATTCCATGTCTTTGCTAACTACAGATCTTGAACTAGTCTTTTGTGAAGTACTCTCCATACTCATATCCGTTTCCGTTCCTAAGTCCTTAACCGTGTTGTCCAAAGTTGAGTCATCTTCCGCTCCCGCTCTCGCAGACTCTAGGGGTATTTTTCTCTTTAATTTCTTAGAAGCCTGTGTGTAAACACAGAGCTGGATACTGCCGACAAGGGTAGCTAACCCTTGCCAGCCCCAATGGGGTCTCTTTCCTCCAGTCAGCTGTCTCTCCAGGCTGTCACGAGGTCTTTCACTATTCACAGCAGTCTTCATGATTTCCATTACATGAGAGTAGATGTTAAAACTTCATGCTGATTTGAACTTGGCTCTCGCCAAGATAAGCACCAACTAACGACGTAGCTTCACAGTAAACTAATGTGATCCATATGTGTCTCCATCCATTCGCGCTTCCTTCCATATGATGATGTAGATATCCTTCTATCTGGTGTTGATGGCTGAAGTGTAATGCTGGTTCCAGGGATCAGCTTATTGCCTCCCTAGCGCATCAGCACACACAACGGCTGCGATGCTGGCTCCGGGGATCAACCATAGTGCGGTCTCCCCAGCGCATCAGCATGACAACCGTCTGGATTGAGCTAAGTAGGGTACATCTCTGGGGTCTTCAAGTGGGCACCTTCCTTGAATACTACTGGCACTTAACAGAACCAGTAACCCATCTATATAAGTAAAAAAAAGATACCGATGAGATTAGAGCTTGTTGTTGTTTTCCAAGTTCACTTAGCATTCTGTACTATTATTAAGCCTGTGCCGAACAACAAACACAAAAATGCATAGCCGTATTGATTATGGACATTTTTTCAGAGAATGTGTAATACATGAGTAATTTTGCTATTCTGAGAAAAAGTACATATATTTAAAAACAATGAATTGGATTCGCTCCTGGCTTCAATTGGGCAGTGAATCAGTGAGGTCAGATTTTATATCAAATAGAAAAAGAAAAGTAAGACAAATAACCGCAGATAATAAATGGTTTTAATTATTGTTATTATTACTATTATTTATTTCTTAGCTGACGCCTTTATCCAGGGCGATTTACAATTATTACAAAATATCACAGTGCAAAGTATCGCATTACAAAATATTAGATTACAGAATATCATATTACAAATAAGAGCAGTTGTAAAGTATAATCAAATCAGTAGCAAAAAAGCTCAAACAAAGCAAAATAAATAATTGTCACAGATGGCTTAGTGTGGGGTGTGGGTGGTGACGTCAGGTTTAGGAACCGGAAAGAAAACACAAGCAGTAGTGCAGGGCAAAAAGATGCAGCGCACCGTTTAATTAAATACAAAAACAAAATAAAAAGTTTAAACACAAAAACACTGCTCACAGTGCAAAATAAATATTTAAACAAAACAAAATCACGAACACAAAAATCGAACAGCCAATACAGGTCAGGCTGGGAAAATGCCTTCACTGGTCCTGTACGTTTTGTTTTTTTAATTTTCTCTGGCTTCTCTCACTCTCGCTCTCGTTCCACCTCTGAACATCCAACCCCCTCTGAGCCAAGAGTTGGTCTTTTATATCCGTGGCTGAAGCCTTTATTACCTGTTAATAAATTACCTTATTAAGGCTCCAGCCACGTTCCCACGAGAGTTCTAGGGAAGGGGTTTTAACCCCATACCCACCCACTACACATTACAAGACCGGCTCTGTCGCCGGTCTCAAACAGCAAATAATAAAAGACAGACGGTGCCCAACCGGCCGCACATAAACACAATAATGATTAGGCCAGAAGGCTTCTTCCGTCCACCTACAAGTACAACAATAATAATAATAATAATAATAATAATAATACAAAACATACATATATACAAATAATAATAATACAGGGGCGGGGTGTACTCCGTCACAATAATACAGTAAATAATTACATTTAAGAGCGAGCTGTTAACTTATAGTAAAGATATTTGCTTATATGAGTAAAGTCCAGTAAGAGAACGTAGTAAGTACGATAAATGGATAAGAATGTTTTCAATACAGGAAGTATTTATAATTAAGAGCAGTAGTAGAATACTGCAAGGTGTGGATCAGTTCAGTGAAGGTACAAGCTGATGCAAGTACTGATACAATTGGGTGCCATATAGTCCAGTATAGCCGAGAGTTTTGAGGTTTACAGATGCTGACTTGAGGAGGCGCCAGAAGGTGGTCAGGGATTGAGCAGTCCTGATATCTGTGGATAGGTCATTCCACCACTGAGGGGCAAGGGTGGAGAAGGAGCCGGCTCTGGAAGCGGGGGGGGGGTACAGCTAATCTGCTAGTGGTGAAGTGAATGAGCGGAGTGGGTGAGAAGAGAAGTAGGGAGAAATGTCTGGATATAGGAGAGAGCAGAAAGATCAGACAGACAGCGATAGGCAAGTACAAGAGTTTTGAATTGGATGCGAGCAGCGATAGGGAGCTAGTGCAGAGAGTGGAGCAGCAGTGTAGTGTGGGAGAAACGAGGAAGGGAAAAGAGAAGGCGAGCAGCAGTTTTGGATGAGCTGGAGTGGACGGATAGCAGAGGCAGGGAGGCTGGCCAGGAGGGAGTTGCAGTAGTCAAGGCGGGACAGTACCAGGGCCTGATGTTGGAGCTACATGGAGTAGTCAGTGAATATGGGGCAAATTCTGCATATGTTGCTGAAGAAGAAGTGACAGGAGCGTGCCAGAAATGTGCTGAGAGTAGGAGAGGGAGGAGTCGAGGGTGACACCAAGGTTCTTGGTGGATGAGGAGGGAGAGAATGTTGTGGATTCAAGAGGAATAGAGATAGAGATCAGCGGTTTGGGAGGAAGAGGGGGAAAGCAGGTCTGATTTGGAGAGGTTGAGTTTGAGGTGATGCAAGTGCATCAAGGAGGAGATGGCCAAAAGGCAGGTAGAGATACATGAGGAAGCGTTGGAGTCAGAGGGGGAAAGGAGAGTAAGATCTGGGCATCATCAGTATAGAGATGATATGAAAAGCCATGGGATGAAATTAGGGGAGCGGGTATAGAGAGAAAACAGGAGGGGTCCCAGGACTGAGTCTTGGGGGACACCTGTTGAAAGAGAGCAAGAGGCAGAGGGTGAGCCATGCCAGGACACCCGGTACATGCGATCAGCAGGCTTGTTTAAAGGCACAGGGAAATGTTGAGAAGAGAAGAGATGAATGGGAGTAGCAGGGGCAGCAGCCTGGAAGAGGTAAGTGGGGAGGGGGTCCAGAGCACACGTGGTGGGTTTATGGCTGTGGAGCAGGGAGCAAAGACCGGTCTGAGGAGGACGAGAAGGAGGGTATAATAGTTGGGGTTGCAGAGGGTGATGGGGAGTGAGTGAGCAGAGGACAGGGGGAGGGTGGGGAAGGAGGTGAGGTATTGAAGAGTTTGCCAATGTCTGTGATTTTGGAGAAGGAGGCAAATTCATCAGCTGAGATAGAGGAAGGTGGAAGGGGGGGCTAAGGCGGGAGGAGAAGGTAGAGAAAAGTTTACGAGGATTGTTTGTGGAAGACTGAATGATAGAGTGGACAATATAGTTGTCCTGACAATACTGCTAGTTCATAAGTTTTAATTTTCAATTCAACATCAAGCATTGTAAACATACCGACAACAGTCAGTTGTGCAGTTTTTTTGTTTTTTGCAATATGCATTGTAACCAGGTAGGATACATTCATCTCCTTCTCTGAGACAGTGACTGATTTTTTAAGAACGCCTTGATGTTTAGCTAATTGATCAGTTTTCTTCTGGAAAAACTTGTGTCGTTTCCCAACACAATCTGGATGCCATGTCTGAAGATGTCTATGGCGTAAGCATTTCGTGAGTCATTACTTCACAACAAATGACACGAGAGAACGCGGATCATCCTCGTCACCAATGTAAGAAAAAACAAAGTTAATAAGATGGTAATTGCAAGGTTTTTTTTTTTGAGCTGCAAGTAGGATTAGACATGTTTTCGTTTTGCATCCATTTTAACAACTGTTTTCAAAATTACAAGCAACTGCACATAAAATGTCACCTTATGCTTTATTTAAAGCAGAAGACTGTTGATAAAATAATATGTTGTTTACAAAATTACTGCTAATGATTTGTATGCAAATTATATTTATTTTGAATATAAGCAAAAGAAGTTGTATAGTAAACGTCATATTTTTTAGATTGTTTGGCGACCCATATTTGGGTCGTGACCCCCACTTTGGGAAACGCTGTTGTAGTACTCACGGTTTCAGTTTTTTCCTGACTTTTTTTTAATTATTACTGTCGGTTCCGTTACCGAACTAATGCGGTCTAAATTTTCCAGGAATGTGTGGACATTGTAGTCACCGAACAAGTAAAAATTTACATGGAGGAAGTCTGACCTGTACTGTACTGACTGAGATTAAATCACTGGTGACATCTTGTGAGCAAGGACCCCTGCAATGGTATTGTGCTTGAGAAAAAATGTTTTGGTTTGTTAAACACCTTGATATTATTAAATAAAGTCAGCCTGTAACACTACAAGCTAGAAAACTACATGTCATATTAATTGATTTGGCTGATGCGTTTATGCACAGCAATTGACATTTATATACTGTAACACAGCAGGGAGGGGGTTAATATCCTCCCTGCATAAAACATGTGCAAATGCACATTGGTGATGTAATTGTTTTGTTTAATTTTATTTGTTAATTGTTTTATTATTTAATTATCCCCTGTACCTGGTGATCATTGTAAATCAGCGCCAGGTGCAGGGTATTTAGAGAGAGCAGCCAGTCTGTTCTGGGCTGTTGAGTTGGAGGGAGCAGAAAGCTGTGTGCGCTGCTGCCAAATAGGGATGTAAAGTAAGTACTGTGTGTGTACTGTGTTTCTTAATAACAACTGTGTGTTGTAGTTTTGTATTGGTAAGCAGCTTAGCTGCCTGATGGTCAGTCAAGGACTGTACTCCGTTTAGTTAGTACTCCTTTGAGGAGTTAGGCTTTTGTTTGTTTTTTGTTTATTTGTCCATTGTAATGAAAGTGCTTTATTGTGCAGTTTGGTGTCTGGGTCAGTATTTTTAGAAGGTGGAAAGGTCCCGAATTGTGGCAAGGCACCCCCACTTTGTCACAATACCTATATAAAAAATACAAGTTTCATGTACAAAAAAAAAAATGCAAGTTGCCTAAAATGAATAGCGCATCAAAGAAAGTCACCGAGGTTGAAACATTTAATGGTAGCTACTCAGTCAACATTTACATTTATAACTTTTAAAACAATCTTTTAAATTGTAACAAACAAAGGTCATTTAAATGTGGGCTGAAAAAAGCAACAAGCAGACAAAACTGATTAAAACTAAAACAAGTTTGAATGACAAATTCGACAACATTGTCGAGTTTTGTAAACATTTAAAACTTGTATCCAGTAATTAAACAGACTGTGTTGTATAGCGTTATGCTGACTTTGAAAAACAAAATATTAAAAACAGGATTTAATGCAAGTGACAAAACCGTTTTTCTTTACACGCACTAAATTATATAAGACGCGCATGCAAGCATGCTCACACACATGCGCACACACAGACAGACGACAGACACGCGCACACACACGTGCACAGACACACACACACAAATTATCTGGCCAGTGAGCAGAAAACTAGTTATTTGTTAAAGGGCAGCATGGGCAGCAGTGTGGAGTAGTGGTTAGGGCTCTGGACTCTTAACCGGAGGGTTATGGGTTCGATCCCAGGTGGGGGACACTGCTGCTGTACTAAAATAAATAATAATAATCGTGCATCTTGTTGCAGTTTCAACACTCGTGCTTTGTCTTTGTTGTGTAAAAACCTGTCCATATGCAGAAACTGCTCATGCTGCATCCACAGCGTTTGTTGGAATTGACAGAAAACAGCATGCAATTTTTGCCATGTTTCGGAATCTGATTTCATACCTCAGCCAGAAATCGCCAATATTTACATTTTTCATGGTAGGCAGTCAAATACGTGAAATCGTGCATTTTCCGTGGCCTTACACAATGAGACACTAGTGATCCGTCACTTGCAGCATCTATGGAGTAGCGGTTAGAGCACTTTGTTCTTGACTGGGTTCAATCACATGTGGCGGACACATTGCTGCTTTATCTAGATTGGTCCAGTAACCCGACTGTATAAATGGGTAATTGTATGTCACAATTGTAAGTTGGCCTGGATAAGTGAATCTGCTAAAATAATAATAATAATGAGTGTTTGGTTGGTACTTGGATGGGAGACTGCCTGGCAATACCAGATACTTCAAACTTTTCTTTGAAGTTTTACTTGTATTATTATCAAATAATAGATTAAACAGCAAAAATGAGCTGATTTACTTTTAATTTATTGAAATGGACCGCAAAGAGTATTAATCGCTATTGAAATAATTGCATAAGAAAAGTTATAAATATATTTATTTCACTCTTCCACCCACTGTTTTATTTGCATTTGGATCATTCCAGACACCACCAGATAAGTGAGCGCAACAAACTCAGCAATGCATTGAACATTAATACATTTTAAAAACAAAACATCAAAGTCACAGCATGCATTATATTCGGGCCGGGACATTTCAATTTGATGAGAATAAGCAGAGTGTGACATTAAATTTGACAGTGTTATGGCTACGTCTGTCTTCATTTCATACATTTACACTGTAAAACACGAGGCTGAAGTTGGCTTATTCGCAAGCTTTTAAGTACATAAATGTATTTGTCTATGCTGAATAAGTAGCCTTGCATTTAATGGGTTAAATCACGTTGGGCCGCTGATTGCTCTGCCGGTACCTGACAAGGGGCAACCCTCTGCAAGCCCCACTTGTAGTTACCCCAGCCCAACGTCGTTTACTGGGGAAGAAAAGCGGGTAAATATGCCACATATTCCAATTGCTCAGCTTCTGATTCGCTATTTATGTATCTGCGTTGCATAGGGGTTGCCCCTTGTCAGGGACCGGCAGAGAAATCAATGGCCCAAAGTGATTTAACCAGTTAAATTCAAGGCTACTTCTTCAACATAGACAAATACATTTATGCACTAAAATCCAGTGAATAAGAAGCTGAGCGAATGAGAAGCTGGCGAATAAGACGCCAACTTCAGCCTCACCTGTAAAACCACAGACGTGTGAAACGTTATGTAAATGGAAAGTGTGTATAGTAAAAGAAGTGCTCTATTCCTAAATAGCAGTGTTTATACCTCATTAAATAATTTGAAATATCCAACTCTTTTGGCTGCTTTCACAAACCCTGATCAGCACTAATCTTGGACTACTTTACTTGAGTTAACATTAGGTAGTCCTAGATTAGTGTTAATTGAGGCCTGTGCAGCCAGCCATTTCTACAAATAATTCAAATGCTCTGATTTAGACATTTTATTCATTCAATTGAGGGTTCAATTCGTAATTTTAAAGTTCAGTTGGAACACAAATCAGCAAACACTGGGTCCCCAGGACCAAGATTGGGAAACACTGTTTTATGTAACTTGCTTCCTATATTGGTACATACCTGTTAATTATTATGAACTACGTGATTACTGTGTTTATGTTGTTATTATATAAACTGCTTTCCTTGTATGTCACCTTGGATAAAAGCCTCTGCCAAATTCATGTTAATAAATTAACATTTGTTATATGGGAAAGTATTTTGAAGTCCATTTAGCATTTATTTGTATTTAGTTTGGTAGTAAATGTATCACATTTGTATTTGTATTAAGCAAATTCACAAGAACATTGACATTGCCACTGGTCTCATCAATTTCCTACTATCTGGAAAACACAAGCATGCTCAAAACCATAACCATCACATTTAACAATGGAGTCACCCATACCTTTCAACATTTATGCTCAAAGTTTGAAGTCATGGATAGAGTCTACATTGTTCGAGAGCAGTTCCCAGTCATTGGTGCTCATGCAGTCACCATTCACAAATGTCAGGGGATGACTCTAAAAACAGTTAGGATGGATCGTGGTAACTCCATTTTCTCCTTTGGACAAAGTTTCATTGCCCTTTCCACAGTTACTTCCTTAAGCGGTATCTACCTTATCAACTTTGACCCCACCTGCATCTATGCATGTCAAACTGCAGTTGAAGAGTACCATCGGCTCAGAGGGATTTATTGTCCGAAGTTGAAAAGCTTGAAGGAGACTAACACGCACAAGGGAAACAAGGTAAAAAATCATGCGCATTTCATTCACCGATCCATCATTAATGTTCAGGAACAGCAAAAGCCTCAGTCTTCTAAGAGAACATTGCACTTACACATCCATTCAGAGGCTTGAGCAACCCCAATTTCACCTCCTGCTATGCAAATGCAACATTGCAGTGCCTTCTTCACTTGCAACCTCTGAAGGATTCATTAAAACACAATCAACAAGAGGCTATCAGGAGCTTTGTTCACAAATAGGATCACTTGCCATCCACTGCGTCTCTAACTACTGTGGATATTTGTCACTTCTTAGGAGAACCTTTCAATAGAGGTGAGCAGCAACATGTTGCAGAGTTTCTCACCAAATTGTCTGAAATTTGTCCTGAAGTATCTTGCATGGTTTCAGTCACAATAAGTCATGGCATTCTATGTACTACATGTTACTGCTACACTACTGCTCATCAAACCGAGAGGTGTTGTATATTTATCCTCTACATGTACCTGCTGGTACAGATTCCATGTGTTTGGAAGAACTCATTTATAGAAATGACAAGTTGGCAGTGATTCCTGGTAACTTTATGTAGGCAATGCAAAATTTCTCCAATCATGAAACGTGAACTTATTCAGTCAGCAGGGAGACTGTTTGTTTGGAGTCCAACTTATGCTTTGGGAAACCAAACCAGACGGGACTGTTACAAAGTGACACAATGCTAAGTTTACTGCTGTGCAGAAGAGCACAATTACTGTGGACAACAGGAATTACCAATTAGATTCCATTATCATACACCAAGGACAGTATGTTACTTCAGGACACTATGTGTCTGTTCTTGCTGTGGGTGCTACTGGAAAATGGTGCATGCAAATGATGCACTTATTGAAGTCAAACCATGGTCAAGAAATGCAAACAAAATGTATATGGCCTTTTATGAAGAGATCTAATGCTTTACAAATGCCTTAGCCTAAGTTCATAAGACCACTATATCAAGGAGAATAATGTTTTTTCCAGCATTAAAATGTGTTATTATACTACCCTTTAGCACAGACATGCATATGTACCTTTTGAACCATTCATAACATTGTAGTTTTGTACCTACCACAATAGACATATTGTTTTTACCTCTCATGCAACTATAAGAATATATTGTTTACACTTTCAATACTGTCCAAAAGTCCCTTCTACCATTATTTTACTTTCAAATATGTTCTCATTTCTCTTATATTACTCTACTTATTATTCTCTTGTAATGTTTGTCTGTCTATTTCCCATACACATTCTCGAATATCTTTTCCTCGCTTTATTCATTATTTGATGAAGTAAAAAAAGAAGTGATATCTATAACAAAAACATTGTCAATGTAAAAAAAACAAGTTAGAAAAAACGCATCAGCTGTTTTAAAGGGGTGATATCAAACACAAAAGCCCAAGTTAGGAGAAGCAATTAGGCCAATCTTGTCAAGAATCAAGCAAATAGGCACAATTGGAAAGGTGCTGGGGCCCAAGATTCACACAATTCTTGCTTCTAACTTGGCGCCTTTTTTTGATCGCTTCGCTCCACTTTATCGCTCCACTTTATCGTGCCACTTTATCGCTCCACTTGAAATGCTCTTTGTATGACTTGAAGTGAGTGAGAAACACACTCACACAGTGAGACACACACACTGAGATGCACATACACTGAGACACACACACACTGACACACACACACACACCGAGACACATACACTGAGAAACACACACACTACAACTCACACAGTCTCAGTGTGTGTGAGTGTGTCTCAGTCACTTCAAGTCATACAAAGAGCATTTCAAATGGTTTGAACTTGCAACATGACGTTCTTGAAGAGCACACGACCTTAGCCCACTGTGCCACTGTGCATTTCAAGTGGAGCGATAAAGTGGAGCGAAGCGATCAAAAAAAGGCGCCAAGTTAGAAGCAAGAATTGTGTGAATCTTGGGCCCCAGCACCTTTCCAATTGTGCCTATTTGCTTGATGCTTGACAAGATTGGCCTAATTGCTTCTCCTAACTTGGGCTTTTGTGTTTGATATCACCCCTTTAAACGGCTGATGCATTTTTCTAACTTGTTTTTTTACATTGACAATGTTTTTGTTATAGATGTGATAAATACAGCGAACAAGGAGTAGGGCAGGACTGGGGCAGGACGCCAGGTTACCTGGTTGCTCCACGCCAGGTTACCTGGTTACCAGGTAACCTGGCGTGGAGCAACCTCCACACCTCACCCTCTCTAAACAGGAGTCCCCCAAGGGTCAGTCTTGGGTCCTCTCCTGTTCTCTCTACACCCGCTCCCTGGGCCCCCTCATCGCATCCTATGGTTTCTCATACCATTTCTATGCTGATGATGCTCAGATTTTCCTCTCCTTCCCCACCTCTGACTCCACCATCTCCTCCCGTATCTCTACCTGTCTGTCAGCTATTTCCTCCTGGATGCACTCGCATCACCTCAAACTCAACCTCTCTAAATCTGACCTCCTTTTCTTTCCCTCCTCCTCCCCCTCCTCTGATCTCTCTATCTCTGTTCCTCTGGAATCTATCACACTCTCTCCCTCTTCCTCCGCTTAAGAACCTCGGAGTCACCCTGGACCCCTGCCTCTCTTATTCCCAGCACATCTCCACTCTGGCACGCTTGCCGATTCTTCCTGAGCAACATCCGAAGAATCCGACCCTTCCTCACCAACTACGCCACCCAGCTCCTGGTCCAGGCCTTGGTACTCTCCCGCCTAGACTACTCCAACTCCCTCCTGGCTGGCCTCCCTGCGTCCGCCACCCGTCCGCTCCAGCTCATCCAGAACTCCGCTGCCAGCCTGGTGTTCTCTCTGCCTCGCTTCTCCCACGCAACTCCACTACTCCGCTCACTCCACTGGCTACCGATCACCGCTCGCATCCAGTTCAAGACTCTTGTACTAGCCTACAGATGCCTTGACCAGACTGCACCCAGCTACCTCCAGACCCTCATCTCTCCCTACAACCCCACTCGACCTCTCCGCTCCGCCTGCACTAGAAGAATGGCTCTACCTCCTCTACGCTCCCCTGCCTCCAGAGCCCGCTCCTTCTCCACCCTCGCTCCGCAGTGGTGGAATGACCTACCTACAGATGTCAGGACCGCCCAGTCCCTGACCACATTCTGGCGCCTCCTTAAGACTCACCTCTTCAGACAGCACCTGTAGAACTCCTCTGTTTCTCCCCTGGGACACTTTCACCCTTCCTTAAATGTGCTTTACTTACTCTTATCTGCCCCCTATTTTACTGCATTTAATCCTGTACTTCAGAGTACTGTAATCTGCCAAGTGTTTAATCTGTAGTATTTGGTATTTTAATCATATCTTGATGTAACTATCACTGTCACTTTTATCTGCTGTATTATTGAATTGTATTTTGTCACACTTGTACTTGCTTGAACTAGTCATTGTATTTATCTTGCTCTTATTGTATTATTACTTGTACTGTAATACTTGAAATGTATTTGCTTACGATTGTAAGTCGCCCTGGATAAGGGCGGCTGCTAAGAAATAAATAATAATAATAACTGGAGATGCAGTACAAAGTGTCCTTTTGCTATGTAGTGCCTTTTTAAACCTGTTTTACTGTGAATAAAATTACTTTTAAACAGCTTGTGTAAAATAAACAGCTTGTGTGAAAATAAATTAGACTTGACGCGACTGACAGGAGCTGAATAAATGGACTGCAAAAGGTTAAACATGGCTGTCAGTCACTCAATTTATTTCTCTCTTCTTCCTTTGTTTTTCACTTAGTTATTTCATAAGCCAGTCCTGGTATTTGTATGTTGTGAAAAAATAAAACCAAAGTAAAAAATATTTGCCACACTTATTAACTAATTTACTTAAAAATGACAGCACCCATGGCAACATAAAAAGTTTTGTATGCATCATGTTTTATTTACAAGCAGCCCATGCTGAATGCATATCAAGGAGCCAGTGTGGTCCAGTGGTTAAAGTCCAGGACTTGTAACCAGAAGGTCACCAGTTCAAATCCCACCTCTGCCACTGACTGACTCACTGTGTGACCCTGAACAAGTCACTTAACCTCCTTGTGCTCCATCCTGTGGATGAGATGTTAAACCAATGTCCTATTGTAAGTGACTCTGCATATAATGCACAGTTCACAGCCTACCTCTGTAAAGCACTTTGTGATGCTTGTCCGCTATAAAAGGCTCTATATAAACATAGATATTATTATTATATATAATGAGCCATTTGTACCAGTCCTTGAAGTCAAAACCAGTGGCCAATGTCAAGGCCAAGAGCAGAAAAACGTCCGTAAGCAGGCTGACAGGAGCTGAATTAATGGACTGCAAAAGGTTAAACATGGCTGTCAGTCACTCAATTTATTTCTCTCTTCTTCCTTTGTTTTTCACTTAGTTATTTCATAAGCCAGTCCTGGTATTTGTATGTTGTGAAAAAATAAAACCAAAGTAAAAAATATTTGCCACACTTATTAACTAATTTACTTAAAAATGACAGCACCCATGGCAACATAAAAAGTTTTGTATGCATCATGTTTTATTTACAAGCAGCCCATGCTGAATGCATATCAAGGAGCCAGTGTGGTCCAGTGGTTAAAGTCCAGGACTTGTAACCAGAAGGTCACCAGTTCAAATCCCACCTCTGCCACTGACTGACTCACTGTGTGACCCTGAACAAGTCACTTAACCTCCTTGTGCTCCATCCTGTGGATGAGATGTTAAACCAATGTCCTATTGTAAGTGACTCTGCATATAATGCACAGTTCACAGCCTACCTCTGTAAAGCACTTTGTGATGCTGGTCCGCTATAAAAGGCTCTATATAAACATAGATATTATTATTATATATAATGAGCCATTTGTACCAGTCCTTGAAGTCAAAACCAGTGGCCAATGTCAAGGCCAAGAGCAGAAAAACGTCCGTAAGCAGGCTTAGAGGACTGCACTACTGCAGGCATGCCCCTGCTTTCATTTGTAACATAAAAAAGGTTACGTTACATAATCAAGTTATTATAGACCACATT
This sequence comes from Acipenser oxyrinchus oxyrinchus, assembly GCA_030684275.1. Taxonomy (NCBI): domain Eukaryota; kingdom Metazoa; phylum Chordata; class Actinopteri; order Acipenseriformes; family Acipenseridae; genus Acipenser; species Acipenser oxyrinchus. The sequence continues at coordinate 19,381,605 of CM060264.1, read as the reverse complement.
TTTGTTCCCTCACATTTTGTTTTGTTCTATTTTAAATTTCTGAAAGTTTTTTTTTCATGTCCAGACTCACTGAAAACAATAGAGAAACAACAGGTGTTTTTCTTTTTTTTTGGGGGGGGGGGAGACTATGCTGATTGCCTGGGCACTTTAATGCTGTGCCTCTATGTGCTGTCCCTCCCCTCTCTCCAGGAGAGAAGGTACAGCAGTGTGTAATAATGCTGTGCCTCTATGTGCTGTCCCTCCCCTCTCTCCGGGAGACAGAAGGTAGAGCAGTGTGTAATAATGCTGTGCCTCTATGTGCTGTCCCTCCCCTCTCTCCAGGAGAGAAGGTAGAGCAGTGTGTAATAATGCTGTGCCTCTATGTGCTGTCCCTCCCCTCTCTCCAGGAGACAGAAGGTAGAGCAGTGTGTAATAATGCTGTGCCTCTATGTGCTGTCCCTCCCCTCTCTCCAGGAGAGAAGGCAGAGCAGTGTGTAATAATGCTGTGCCTCTATGTGCGGTCCCTCTCCTCTCTCCAGGAGAGAAGGCAGAGCAGTGTGTAATAATGCTGTGCCTCTATGTGCGGTCCCTCTCCTCTCTCCAGGAGAGAAGGTAGAGCAGTGTGTAATAATCCTGTGCCTCTATGTGCTGTCCCTCCCCTCTCTCCAGGAGACCGAAGGTAGAGCAGTGTGTAATAATGCTGTGCCTCTATGTGCTGTCCCTCCCCTCTCTCCAGGAGACCGAAGGTAGAGCAGTGTGTGGTTTCAGCGCTCCTGTAAACAGACAGGCCTCGCCAGTCTCTACAGATGTGTTTATTAATAAGATAGCTGTGTTTTAATTGCCTTGTCACCATCAGAGCTTTGATTTAGGAAGATGAGTGTTCTAGCAGGACTCCTGTATCCTGGGAATGAGAAACTATTACCCAATTAATTTAACAGACAGTGACATAACTGTTGAGGAGCGCAAGTGAACAGAGTATAAGCCACATGTCAGTATCAGTGTTTTTTTTTTTTTTAATACAGTAGTGGACGCAGGTTCAGAAGTTATGAATTGCAGCGTTGATCACACCAGTGGGGGTGAGCAGGTAACACCTAACACCCACAGTGTGGGATTTTATTTTTGAATGGCAGATGTCTTTTTTAGACATTTAAGTGTAAGGTGACCAGATTTTTAACTCCTTAAATTGGGACAGTATGGAGATATTGTGAATAACTTCCAACTTCCAAACTACAGGGAAGCTCTAGGGCTTTCATTTTCACTTTGGCAATGATTGATCTAATATCATATTGAAAGTGAATGCAGAGACTCGTGGTGATATTCAGAGTGGCATCTTTTACTTTCAAAAACTTTGTTTGTGAATTAATGATCTTATTGTCTTTATAATTTAATTTCTACACAACAAGTATAGTTATTACATTACACAGTAGCAATTCAATAATATAAAATTCAGAGATTCTCAATTAAAAAAAATCTATTTTATTGCTGATTACTGCTGCAGATCTAGTCCCTTTTCTGCCTAAGAAACTGCATCTTCTCTCTCTGATTACCACTTTGAAGAAGTATCTCTGTCTCTCTATCTCCATGCTATCCTCCAGTGTCCAATCTGCAAACCAGGCCCTTCCTGTATGAAAACATTACATATCTCAATATTTCTATTTATTAAATGGTTACTTCATACTTTATCTATTTTTTTTTAAATATTTAATTTCTTACCATTTAATATGCCATGATATCTGTTCTGTATATATTTTCCCCATTGCTGTTTCTGCTTGGGTTAATAGATACTAGGAAATATTTCAGCTACTTTCTACTATTAAACAAGATTCATACATTTTAGATTATTTTATATTATGTGGTGGAAAGCCTAAATGTGATGACATGTGTTAAATATCCCATCTTTTGACTGTGTGCAATAAATTAAGCCCATTGCATCACACATAAGCTTCCCCATCTTTTCACAGATAATCAGCTTTTCTGAGTTTTGTTTAGAAGCTGCCTGACTAGGACAGGACGAAATGAGTGTCCCAAGAAAAGTTCTGTCCAGGCACCCAGTGAGCTCAAAGGCAGACACCTGCAAGGCTGGCCTTTGTCCTCCAGAGGCCGGTAGCTCGCTGACATCCACTCTCGAGTTCCTGGGTGTAAAAGAGGAAGCTGGCTCAGTGGTGGGATCAAAGGACTCCCTCGACTGCAAAACAAATATTCCACAGTACCAAAACAGCCTATACAGCATGCACACTGACCGATCAGTTTGAAAGAAACCCTACAAAATAGATGACAAACCTTGACGCACCCAGGTACGGCATGGTAATGCATGTACTTTGTTTTTTTTTGCATACCTGCATATATCCTGTGTCTGAAGTGCTTAGTGCATATGGTGTCTGAGAATTGATTAGTTTATTCTCCCTTCTTAAATTTCTGGATTTGCATTTATAGGACAGCTGGTCGGAGTTCTCTGAACACTGAGCTGCTCCCTTTAACTAACTACCTTCCACATAGCGGCCCAAGGGTCTTTCCACTGAGCTAATCAGATTACTCTCTGCATTGGTGACCCATTACCCCAGTATAAAACAGCCCTGCAGGAGCGTGTGCTCATTCAATCTCAAGCTGGGCATCTGTGAAACACAGCGACATGTGTAGCTCAAGCATTGAACGCTGCCAGATTTAAAAGCAAGCCATTAACTATCAGTGCATTGCCCCCCCATGCTCAGTTGTAAGCTACGCTTGTATCACTCAGATTCTTCTTGTCCACTGCATTACTCAGCCGAGCACTTCTGATAAGTACATAATTTCAGTTCCCATAATGACTAATTAGAAGCACCATAGGAGTCAGCCAAATCAACACGTTTAACGTCTCCCCAATACATGGCTGCTTTTGACCTAGGTCAGTGCTAATATTCACACACCAAATGGTAGAGACAGTTCAGTTACACTGCAAGCTGTTGTCCAGACTCACGGTTTCCTTCTCACACACGCGATCTATCACTGTCAAGGGCACACTTTAACACACCTACACACATAATCTATTACAAAGACTAGCATATACTCACTATAAAATTCACAGCTGAGGTTTATCCTGAGAGCCTACTTGTTAGATGTGCTAAAACTTAACCTAGTAGACAAAATTATAATACTGCAGAAATGACATTTATATTTACTTGTATATAGTACCTTGCAATCACGGCTTCTCTTGTCAATTACATGTACAGCAATGTTGTCTCACGGTAAGCAAGCCATTCTGCTAATGTTCACTGGCACAGTCCTGTTAAAAAGGACTTCCCGTAAATAAAAGAAAAATCCACTAGTGAATCCATGCATTGTTTATTACTTAAATTCAAGGGTAGTCCATTGTTGAAGCAAGTCGTATCTAGTAGTAAGTTAAAACATTGTTTTTGATTACTTCTTACAGAGCAAAGCCACCATTCAGGAGTTTGTTGTAACACATTGAATTCCACTGTGGTTGTGTCTCCATTTTTCAAAATAATTAGTTTCACATTGTTGCCTTTTTTCTTGAGATAGGTCAGTGTCTGGCAGAAGCATAAGGAGAGGAGAATGCTGAGCTGGGTTTAACACCCTACTTTAACAAGAAGGCCACTCATTCATAGCTTGACAACTGTAATCTGTATAGAGAACCTCTCAAAACTAAACACAGAAAATAAATAAATCTGTTCACTGGCAGAAACAATAATTCCTAACTGAATTGAAGGATCTTTCGAGAGACGGCCTTGTGATCCCAAGGGAAAATCCTACTATCTTGACAATGGCATCCTTCTTTGTGACAAGCTGTTAATGCATTAACACTCTGAAGGCACCAACTACAGAGACATTTATGAGCCTGAGGTGTCCTAGAATCTTGTTGTCCATCATTTGGTGGTTTTTTTCACAGCATTGCAAACTGATTATAATCAAAAATATATAATTTCCCTTGAAGACACAGCATGTCTCTGGGAGTGTGGTAATGGGTATCTAATAGACCCTATTGAGTTGAAACAGCAATGTTGTATGCAAGCACGTTTTACAGTGTTTTCATCTTGACATTCAGTCAAAACACTTGTTAAATCTGGTGTGAAAGGTGTCACAGCATGCATGCATAAAGCAGGGGTACTATGCACCATGACAGCTTGTCATAATACAAAATATTGCTTCCAATATCAGCTTCATGATTTTGTTTGCAATATATTGTTTGCTTGTAAATGGGTGGTTCACAGCAACTTTCCCAAACCTGATAATGTAACACTTCAATGTTTACAACAACTTTTTTTTAACTAGAATTTTGATGTCATCATGACATCATCATACTATACTTTTCTAGATTTTGGAAATGTGCATTCCAAGTGTAGAATGCCTGGAGGGGTGGGCCAGTGCCAATTCGGTATGATTAACATCATCCCATGGGTCAAAATGCGTCAAATTCAAGGGACAAGTTGAAGAATCATCATCTTACTGTGACAGAATTACACTTCCTTATCTCATATAATCCTCTTGCAGGCCTCATGTTAAGAAATGCTAATCACACAACTTCAGAACAGACCATGCAAGTAATAATGTAACTCTGTATGGAAAAAAATTAAAATGCCAACCAGCGAAACAGTGTTTCCCCATGAGTGACAAAAGTACATATGTTAGGAATTTCACAACAGACCTCTGAATAATCCCAAAACAGGTTAATCTGTTTTTAATGAGCATTATTATACATATGAATGATAAATATACAAATTGATATACATGCCTCCAGACTGGAATTTCAGCAACAAGCTGAGCTCAATCAAAAACCCTTAGCTTACGGTCCTTAAGGTCATAGAATCGAATCCTGCTGTTAACATTGTTTAAATACAAAATTCTTCTAATTACAGTAGTTAGCCTTTCTTTGAAAATGGTTTGATCTGAAGTTAAGAATCTTTTACCAGACATTTATTTATGAAGTTTATATTACAGTGCAGCTATTGTGATGGTGGCAATGCTGAGGAACCATAAAACAAAACACTAAGTATTAAAAAATAAACTCTGGTTGAACTAGTATTAGATGTACCATGTTGGCACAACTTTAACATTAAGAGGTAACACTTTATATTAAGGTGCTGCTTATTAATGTTTTATCAATGTTTTATAAATATATATACTAGATGTGAAATAACCATGTTATATAGTGTTAATACAGCATTATAGATTGTTTATAACCATGCACTAGCCATAGACAGAATTATAGTTTTATAGGGACAGTTTTTAGCCACCTATTCTACTTTGGGATGTCTAACCATGCAATAGCTGTAGACAGAATTACAATTTTATAAAGGGGACAGTTTTAAGCCACCTATTCTACTTTGGGATGTTTAAACGTAATTCTGTCTATGGCAATTGCATGGTTATAAACCATCTATAATGCTTTATTAACACTATATAACATAGTTATTAAGCATATATTATATGTTTACAAAACATTAATAAGCAACACCTTAATATAAAGTGTTACCATACTGGGGTTATAAATATACTAATGTGTATAAGGATAGTACATTGTCCAATTGTTTAGTGCAGGTTAATGTGTTTTGCTTACAATATTGTTGTTATTGTTATCCTTTATTTTATTTATTTATAATTTTTGCATTATTGGTTTCTTTTTCATTTTGGCATTTATGAATTTGGTTCAGTATAGTATATTACTTGTATAGCTATTAATTAGTAACTATAATTTACCCCTTTGCGGTCCATTGTCAGACTGGGTCCGACATTGCAATTATTCCTATCAGGTCCTTTGTCGGACCCTGTCCGACATCATCCAAAAAACGCAAAAAAGTCATTTTTTCTCCAGAAAAAGCCGAGAAAACCATTCAATGGCCGAGTGGGAGCAAAAGGAGCCGAGACAAGCCGATAAAAAAAAAAAAAAAAAAAAGAAAAAAAAAGGCGTATCTCATGAATAGTCATACTTGCCCCTGGCATCAGATAGGGGCGGTCATAAGGAAACAAGCTGGGTGTTACTGTATCAGCGCACAGAGACTATCACAGACATTTGCAGAGCTTTTTCGAGATGTTATAGCAATAAAATAATGACTTGGATTGCATTATTGAGGAGTTTGGTGATAAAACGAGTCATCAGGAGATGATTGATCGGTATGTACGACTATTATTATTATTATTATTATTTATTTGTTAGCATATGTGAAAGCGATATCGAACGAAAGGGTGGGGGGGGGGGCTGGAATGCCTAGTGAGTGCTTTGTTGATATGCAGGGCCATTTAAACCCGTTTGACTGTGGAAAAAAAATACTTTTAAACAGCGCGTCTAAAATTAACTGCGTGTGTGAAAATAAATTAGACCTGGCGAGCCTGACGCACAATTAATAAATGGACTGCAAAGGGTTAGTATGTATTTATTTATATTGAAAACATGTTTATATATATATATATTTTGCAGAAAAAGTCCACTTTAAGTATTTTTCTGAAACAAAAGTTGTTAAAATCAGATTTTTTTTATGTTTGCTGTTGCTCCGACATTATTGATATTCTAACATATGTATGTACATAAGTATACAGACAATATTTGTTATGAATTACAAATATTTTTAAAGCAATAAAAGAAAAGACAAAGAAGTGCGTGTTTATTCTACTTTTGTTTTGCTTTCTAGGGTTCTACAGACACTCAGCTTTTCAAAAGGGTATCACACTGTATGCTTTAAATGGGTTGTGGGAGGGTAGTGGGCAGAGCTTAGGGAAGGACTGGAAATGACAGCACACAGGAGCCGGAAGTGACATTCAGTCCTGGAGCCTAGTACCGGCAATGATATCTGGGCAGGAGTTTATTTAAACACACAACGAAATTAAATAATCCTGTATTGCAGAACACAAAACAAAACAAAATCCTACCTGGAATACCAGCAATGGTAAACGCAGGTTTAACCCTTTGCGGTCCACTTATTCAGCGTGTGTCAGGCGCGTCAGGTCCGATTTATTTTAACACACAGTTTATTTTAGACGCACTGTTTAAAAGTTTTTTTTTTCACAATAAAACAGGTTTAAAAGGCACTGCATATCAACAGGACACTCAGTACTGCATCTCCAGCACCGCCCCACCCCTCGTTCGCTATATTTTTCAAATAACTCGTAATAATAGTACATACCGGTAAATCATCTCTTAATCACTTGTTTTATCACCAAACTCCTCAATAATGCGATCCAAGTCGTTTTTTTATTACTATAACATCTCAAAAGCTCTGCAAATGTCTGTGATATTCTCTGAGCACTGGATGCAGAAGCAGCTATCTTGTTTTTGTATGTCCGTGTTATCTATGTGGTGTAGGGTCTATCAGTATTCATGAGATACACCCCCTCAGCCCCTCAGCCATTGAATGGTTTTCTCTGCTTTTTCCAGAGAAAAAACGACTAGAGTCCTGTTTTTTCGTCTTTTGATGATGTAGGACAGAGTCCGACATTGGACCGGAAAGAGAAAATTGCGATGTCGGACCAGGTCCGACACAGGACCACAAAGGGTTAAAATAAAAAGGGCAAACAAAATTTCGCGGTTACACAAAAACAACAACAAAGAAAGCACAGGGTTTCCTCTCACTGCCCCTCGGCTCCTGTCCGAGGAATAAAGGATAGTCCTGGGTTCCTTCACTGTGGTAATCCACCAGGTTTTTTTTTTATAAAGCTTCAGGAATCTGTGGATTACAGCAGGTTATAAAAACAAAACAACAAAGCACAACACATATCTTCCGTGTTTCAGTTCAGGACAGGGAGCCTGAATGGCAAAACCACGCTGCCTAAATACTGCCGAGTCCTGCCCCTGCAACCAGCGCGCTTCCCCACGCCAGCCAATCGGTGAGCACAGCACAGCATGGTTCCGCATCGACCCGGAACTACCGGTCTGGTCAGAGTTCAGCCTCCTGACCCGATCACGGTCAGCCCTACACAGCGCGTGCCAGTGGTCTGGAGGGCAAATTACAACAGGGACTCCTTCTAATCCTGTCACATGGATATATATATATATATATATATATATATATATATATATATATATATATATATATATATATATATATATATATATATTAATGTACATAATGAGCTAAAACCCTGTCAATCACTTCTCAAAAAGGTAAAAATGCACACCTGTCAAACAATTTTGTATAAAATCAAGACCATACATTTTATTTAAAACATGATTTCAGATTATAGTTCCTGCGGTGTGTGGCTACCACTGATAACTTTACATATTTTAAGTAGGAGATCAGTAAATTAATTATGAGGACATTTCTAAAGAAAAATTAATTTTCAAGTGGATTTTTAAACTTTTCTGTCACATTCAAACTAGGTCAGTGTGGATACACTTGATCATAGAATGAAGTCATTATTTATTTAGTAATCTGCAGAGCAGCAGATTTTTAGACATGCATCATACTGTATACTTTAAGTAGATATTTGGTCTGATACATGCTCTAAGTTAAGTCATCTCAGTCGGCCCTCAAAATGTTAGAATTCTCACAGTCAGCAAAGGGTTAACCCTTTGCAGTCCATTTATTAACTGCACGTCAGGTACAATTTATTTTCACACACGCAGTTAATTTTAGACGCGCTGTTTAAAAGTATTTTTTCCCACAGTCATACGGGTTTAAAAGGCCCTGCATATCAACAAAGCACTCACTAGGCATCTCCAGCCCTGCCCCACCCTTTCGTTTGTTATCACTTTCACATATGCTAAGAAATAAATAATAATAATAATAATAGTCGTACATACCGATCAATCATCTCCTGATGACTCGTTTTATCACCAAACTCCTCAATAATGCAATCTAAGTCATTATTTTATTACTATATCTCAAAAAAGCTCTGCAAATGTCAGTGATAGTCTCTGTGCGTTGATACAGTAACAACCAGCTTGTTTCCTTATGACCGCCCCTATGTGATGCCAGGGGCAAGTATGACTATTCATGAGATACGGCTTTTTTAAAAAATGTTTTATTTTATCGGCTTGTCTCGGCTCCTGTAGCTCCCACTCGGCCATTGAATGTTTTTCTCGGCTTTTTCCGGAGAAAAAACGACTAGAAACCCGTTTTATGCGGTTTTTTGATTATGTCGGACAGGGTCCGACAATGGACCTGATAGGAATAATCGCAATGTCAGACCAGGTCCGACAATGGACCGCAAAGGGTTAAACATCATTTGAAAGATAACATTCAAGGTCCTTTAGCAGAGAGTTAAGCCCTCGTATTGACCAATCACATTAAAGGAAATCTCAGATCCATTTTCTAATACACAGTAGTATTTCAAATTGAGTACAAATACGGTTGGGGGAGATTGTAACGGCAATACCTTGATTTTCTGTATAGTGCTGTATGTTTATGTTTGCGCTGGGGTGCATGTGTGCCTTTTTATGTAGAAGATATTTAATATGCACATATACTGTCTGTGAGAGCAATCAAGCATTTTCTTGTTTGTATAAACATGTGTGAGAACTGTGTTTCTGTACCACAGTATCCCACAATCCCTGATCTGAATTTGAACTTTACACAATAAAGTAAGATGGTACATTTTGTGGGCTAGTCTGTAGAAACCTGCTCATCGAAGTGTGACCTTTTTCAGATTGGAGTTTCAAATAGAAGCTGACTTTCCTGGAACTGCATCTTAGACTCATTCCAAGTGTCAGAAATGCAGCTACACACATTCCAATGCAAACAATATCATTACATTGTTCTTTATTTTTATCTGGTTTCTTTGTATCACCAAATGTTTGCAGATGTTCACGATGGATGACAGAGATGATGTTTAACAGGCTATACTGTTTACAGTAGCTGTTAGCATGTTTGCACCAAATATTGGTATAGTATATCATGTCAGCTATGCAAGTTTTTAGGCTTTTAAATATATTTAATTTTGTACACCCTGTGTATGCTATAAACAGGCCTTAGGTATGTTTGTAGCTTACACTCCCAGCTGTATTAATTTATAGGGTAATCACCACACCTTGACAAAGCACCATTAATAACACTGTAGACTCACTTAGAGCCGTCGCATTAGAGACAGAGGGCAGGCTGGGAAGGGCAGGACGCTGCCGTTTCTTATGCAGATACATGAAGGTTCCATATGGGGAATCACAACCACAGAACATCTGTACAATATGCTTCATGTATCCTGCAGTCTGCCTTGCTGTCAGCAGCCCGGTTATTGATAAACATCTGTACTGAGAAGGGATCCCGATTGTGAAAGTGTCCTATTGCCTTATAGTATGCGTGGAAAGTCCACTCACAAACCTCAGCATTGCCTGCAATGGCAAGTGTGCATACAGCTATTAATATGGCACCATGGTCCTGCAATCTAATCTAGTATTCATACCATTGGGATACCACTAGGATATCAAAATCAGAAAACTTAACCATTGCAGTCACATTGAAGATCATTTCTGTAAACTTGGGTGACACCTCTAAACCTCAATGACAATTGCTTAGCCCATTCAGCCGAAACCAGTGTAAATTTCCTGCAAAACCAACAGAATTCTTAGAGATACGGCACTTCAGGCATGAACAATATCCAAACTCTAAGTGGTATAATCAACAGAAAGCATAGTCCATCTCTCATGTTAAAGATGCACCTAGGCACCAGCTTCAGCACTACCAGAAGGCACTCCTAAATCCTTAGAAGCTTGGACCACAAAGCAATCCATAGAAACTGCCATGCAATTATTCAGCAGACCACTCTTGAAAACAGAAGGTGTTCTTATGTTAGTAGTGAGGTTTGTATAGTGAAACTTGTGTAAAGTTTAGGTATTATTTGCTGTTTGTAGTTAACTTTACTTTTTTGTTTTGCGCATTCTCTGTAAGGCTTTCTTCTTGTATTATGCAATCAGCCCTATTTGTCACCATCGTTTCATAGGAATACTTATGATTTGAGAATATGAATTTTGCCAGCTGTTATTCTATCTTCTTCAACTTTTGTCCCTGAGTCACTGTGGACCATATTTTCAAAGTATTTACTCTGGTCTTTAATTAACTCCTATTTTAACAGAGAGAAATGTATGTTAATGTTATTAAATGATAAACAAACACCTTGAGGGTGCTTGGGAGACTTTGTATTATATTACCTAGTTGTTTGGTTCTAGCTTTGTCATATTAACAGGTTCTTTTCTACATCCAAAAAAAAGGAGTTAACTCTTTGCGGTCCTTTGTCGGACTGGGTCCGACATTGCAATTATTCCCATCAGGTCCTTTGTCGGACCCTGTCCGACATCATTTTAAAACGCAAAACGCAAAAAGTCGGGTTTTCAACAGAAAAAGCCGAAAACCATTCAATGGCCGAGTGGGAACGAAAGGAGCCGAGACAAGCCGATAAAAAAAAAAAAAAAGGCGTATCTCATGAATAGTCATACTACCCCATTGGCATCAGATGGGGCGGTCGTATGGAAACAAGCTGGGAGTACAGTATCAGTGCACAGAGACTATCACAGACATTTGCAGAGCTTTTTTGAGATGTTATAGCAATAAAATAATGACTTGGATTGCATTATTGAGGAGTTTGGTGATAAAACGAGTCATCAGGAGACGATTGATCGGTATGTACGACTATTATTATTATTATTTTTTATTTGGTAGCATATGTGAAAGCGATAGCAAACGAAAGGGTGGGGCGGGGCTGGAGATCCCTAGTGAGTGCTTTGTTGATATGCAGGGCCATTTAAACCCGTCTGACTGTGAAAAAAAATACTTTTAAACAGCGCGTCTAAAATTAACTGCGCGTGAAAAAATTAATTAGACCTGGCGAGCCTGACGCAGAATTAATAAATGGACCGCGAAGGGTTAAGTAAAGACTGGAGTAAGTGCTTAGACAATATAGTTCAGAATATTTTCTATTAGTTTTGTGCTTATGTACCTGTCTCACAGCTAACAAATGTTTATTTTTTTGTCTAATAGCATACTCATAGCTTTGTAAAGACCATTTGTTCTAGCTCACTCCCCCTCTCTAACTTTTCACCCCACGATATCCACACCCTTGAGTCTCCTGAAATTGACTTAGTCAGAACTAGTTGTGAAACCTGCTCGGTACGGATAGTTGTTTAAGGTAATTATTCGGCACACTACTAGAACAGATATTTCTTGTTGTATAAGGGACTTAAACACAATTGTTTCATCCTCCAAGACAAAATACTCTAAGCTCAACCCACCAAGGCTTGCCACTAGAGCTTTGTGATCTTGGCAAAGACCGTCTGGCTAGCAAACTCCCATTTTTTCCCCAAAAGTTTTTTTTTCTGTTTATTGTTGTAATGTGGCAAATATCTTTTAAAATAGTTCATTTTTTCATGCTGCTTTTGCCCCACAGATAAGCAGGAACTGTTTATTATTATTATTATTATTTGTTTATTTAGCAGACGCCTTTATCCAAGGCGACTTACAGAGACTAGGGTGTGTGAACTATGCATCAGCTGCAGAGTCACTTACAATTACGTCTCACCCGAAAGACGGAGCACAAGGAGGTTAAGTGACTTGCTCAGGGTCACACAATGAGTCAGTGGCTGAGGTGGGATTTGAACCGGGGACCTCCTGGTTACAAGCCCTTTTCTTTAACCACTGGACCACACAGCCTCCTATAGGCTTGAACGGTGTGATCCTATGTAACTTTGTGTCTGCTTCTAAATTCTATTGAATACATAGTAGGTTTTGGAGTAGAAAGAAGACAGTTGTCACAATATTATTCTCCTAATAATGTCATAAATTACATTTTTGAAACCTGTGCAATGTCATGGTGCTGAATAAGCCTCACATTATTTATTCGAATGAGGCTGGCATGTCAATGACAACCTGCTCATTTGCATTCATGCACAAATAGAGGAGAAAGATCCCTTCAGAATCTGGTAAGAGCTTGGTATATATCATCCATGCACATCAGAAACAAGAGAGAGGTCCCTTCAGAATCTGGTAAGAGCTTGGTATATATCATCTATGCACATCACAAACAGAGGAGAGAGGTCCCTTCAGAGTCTGGTAAGAGCTTCTCCACTTAGGGTTGAGCGCACCAAGGGCCATCTGCGTAGTCTTGGATGGGAAGCATCTGCCAACTAAGCATAATTTAATCAAGCATGATAATTGGCGCCATTTGGTGTTCAAAAGAATGCCAAAGCAAAGGCTATAACAAGGTCAGTTTTAAATAGAGTGCCCCTAACTTCAAAAGAAAAAACAAAAGTGTACTTATAAAATTACTGCAGGTAGAAAATAATCAATGGGATAACAAAAAACATGATTCTGTACTTCAAAATATAATACGGTGCAGACAGTCACTTTTTTGTACTCTTTAAGCTACAAAAAAATAACTAAAGCAAATATAATTACCCTTATAAACATTAAAAACGTTAAAAAAGAGACTTTAATTAGCGTCCGAGCCCTGTTTTTTTACTGTTGTTAGATTTGTGCCTATAACTCTTTAACTATAAAGGTTACAGCTATATGTCCTACATTAGATGAATGTGCACAGTTCAAATCTGACAGTGTACAATGAACGTCATCATGTGGGGGAACATGGGAAAATAATTAAACAAATTTGATAATAAATTAGGGAATTATGGCCATATATACAAAATGGAGCAAAAGCAACCAAAAAAACAAAACTCATTCTTTGAAAATGTGCAAAAGGAAAAAAAAGAAACAAAAACCCATTCAGATCATTCGTCCCAGGCACCCTGATCATAAAGCACAAGATGGGGCTGTTCACTGTGGCCTGAATGGCCAACAAGGTGGCTACTGTGCATCTGATCCACAAACCAGAAAAAAATAAATAAATTATTGGAAAATTGGTCCTTGTGCCTTCAATATCACCATTTCTCTTATTTTATAAAGATTTTGTGTGAAAATGTTTGTTTATTGCACTGAGGTAGCTCTGTTATCAGCGCTGCAGTAACATTCCAAAACACTCACATTCAATCCTATCTCCTAATATGATCATCTAACGGAAATACACAAGTAGGACCTTGTTTAAAAGCTTAGACTCTCCTCTTTCCAATGACGCAAGCAGGACTGCCTCGTACAGTGCCTGAGTAAAAAGAGTTAAAGGGCCAGATCACCGGCAGGATATTTAACATTGGGTTGACCCTATAAAAGCAACAAAAAAATAAAATTTACAATAGCAAATAATTGCATGGTAATTGGTAATATGTCTATAACACTAAGTACTTTTTAAATAGTACCATTTTATTTTAAAACAATGTAAACAAGTTCAGTCAACCTTACACAGCTCTACAGGGCCTTTATGCCACCCCTTTGCCTGGAGTAGTGAAAGATCAGCAGTAAGGACATTTCAAGGGGAATAGGAGCTAACAGACACACGGTAGCATGTACTGAGTAATGCTCAAAACCCACCAACAAACTCTGAGCCCACATGACTGCCTCGTAAGCAGATTCAGACAACCCTAGATCAGCTTCCTGGATAGCGGCAGTGTGGTATCGGCTGTCTTAGACTCTATTTACACGAAAAAGGGGTCATAAACAGCTAAGTGCGACACAAAAAGCGTTTCCTGAATACTCTAAAATAATGAAATTGCCACTACACAAACCTGCCATTGTCTGTCATCTTGTACCAGGTCAGCTCAGTTTGAATATTTCCCTGTCCAATGATGTCGCATGAAGAATATTTTAATGTGGTAACACAATTGCAATCTTGAAAATACACTCCAGTAATATCATGCATACAAGATAGTGCTTAAAGGGTTAAGGAGACCTAACTCCAAATAGCTGAAAAGCTCCTCATAAAAGTAGAAGGTAGGGACATCTTTAAGAAAGGAACAGTTAAGTGTAAATCCACCTGAGAGTTACATATTGAAGCCACCAGAACAAAAACAGATTTGGAAAGTTCATTAGTAAAAAGCACATGGGAGATTGAATGGGCAGTCTGCCGCAGAACAAGTTTGAGTAAGCAGCAGTGAAATGAAGAGAGAATGGTTGAGAGGGAGACAAGGGTAGCCCAGGATACAGCTCCCTGTTGTTATGGGCCAACCAATAAAACACATTCTCAATCATTAAAACAAAAACACTTGACTAATTCAAACATATCACCAAGATGGGCCTCAGGGGTCTCCCCCTCTCTTTGCTCGTTCATATATTGCCAGCCTAAAACTGGGCCAATGGGGAAATTGCCTGTCTATCTGAATACATTTACAACTACATCTACAACTTATATGTGAACTATATGCATGATTTCACAAACTTACATTTACCTCTCATGTAAGAGAATTATGTCTATTTCCATGCCTGAAACACAATACATTACAGAGTATTGCTTTGCTGTGTTTTATAAGGGTTTATGAAATTAACATATAGAACCTGATCAGTTAGAACCATTTAGCCCAATAATAAGAATTCTAAGAAAACAGATGAATTTAACATTAATCACAGAAGATATTCCATTTATTAAACTATTTAACCCTTACATATTCTGCTCGCTTTCAGTAAGTTTATAATTCTATTAAAAATAGAATGCGGGTAGCATTTAAAATATATACAGTATAAGAAAGAAAATAGTGTTTTGCACCTATTGTTTATGCAGTATTCCTATACACTGGCATAGAAATGTGACAGATGAGAAAACAATGTCTAACAATATTTGTATTTTAGATTATTTAGTTGATTTTACAATATATACCAGTAGGTACAATCTTTGTGCATATTATTCACATAATGTAATCTGTATTTCTTATTGTAATAATATAAACTGATGTGGCTAAGTTGTTACCTCTGTGCTGTCACTTTGAGTGTATGAGAGTGTATTATGTACTGCTTTGTAGAAATGAAGTGTGAAGTACTGTTTAATTCCTTATAAACCTTGCCCTTTGTTTACACTTTGCAGTTCACTTTATATTGTTGGTATATACAAAGTTATATTGCATCGAATAAGCAGTTACACTGCAAGAAAATTGGACTTTGTTGCTGTTTTTATACCAAATTAATGCAACAGTTTTTCACATGGAAGTGAAGACTTCAAACAAACAGAAAGTTAAAATAATGTTGTTAGGGTGGATAAAGAATCCATTGAGGAACTTCAATAACTACACAAACATGCAACTATACCAACATGCAGCTCACCCATATTATAATTGGATTCAGGTATTTGTTATTTTATTTTATTTTATTTTTTAGAAAATGTACTCTACTAAACATTTTGACTGCATACTTCTTATCTAATTAAAATTGTTGTTGCCCAGTATCCAATGTATTTGACATTGAGAAACTAGGCATTGAATAGGTTTGGGAACATACCCATGGCAGTAAAGGGTTACTAGTAACCAAAATGAGGTGGTCTCAAGATTGCTGATGCTAGCCTACTGTGTACCAGCTTTGCAAATGCTTGAAATAATTGTAGCTAACAAAATAATTCCATAAATCTTGCACATTTTACACTTCTATTATATATCGAACATCAAAAGAAATGTATCACTATGTGGCAGGTTGGCTCGCAGTGGTGAAGTGTGGTGACGTCACGGACCAGGAAGTAACTGAATCACAACAATGGATGGGCAGGTGAAACTGAATGCAACGGCGTTCAGCTGTTTAATAAATAAACAAACAAAACAAAAGATTTAAACAATCAACAAAACACAAACCAAAGGGCACGAGGGCCAAACGAATAAACAGACAAACAAGTAAGTGTCGTGCTGGCTAATCCAGCACGTTTTAGCAATTGTTATTTTCTGTCTCCTCTCTATCTCCCCGTACCTCCTCTCTGTACCCCCCAACCCTGCAGCACGGACAGCTGCAGGTTCTTATACTCTGGCCGAGGGGTTAACTAGCTGTTAATTATCTTATTACCCCTCGGCCACAGTCTGCACGCGTTTGGTAAGGATGCATGACTGTCAGCTAGTTAAATAATCAGTAGCTGATCAGTCATGCATCCTCACGGGGTTTTTAAATTATAAATAATAACAAAAGACGCTGCACTTTTAACTGCGCCGCAGACAAAACACAAATAATAATAAATAGGGGCGGGACACTCTGCCACACACTATTATAACACATTTATAAAATAAGGTATGTAAATGATGGACATTGACGAAATGTTTTTGGTTTCTTTTTAATCACTCGATCATTCATCCTTGACCATGACACGCTTGAGTTACTATGACTGAAGCACATGCACTTAATCACCTATTTAGAGAGACAGTTGATTGGACACTGGATATGGAGTGATTATGCAGCTGTTGAATTGCAAGCTTGAATAAAAGAAAATCGCAGAAAAAACCCAATATGCCACGTCTGTCAAGAGAGCAGCGCCTTCGTGCAATCGGCATGTTGGAGGCTGGACTAGCGCAGCGTACTGTGGCTCGCCGTCTTGTGTGCTCACAGCCAGCAATTTCAAACCTGGTGAGATGGTATAAGCAGACACAGTCTATCAATGCCACGAACTGGGAGATTTACTGCAGGGTACCCCTTGGCTCTGCTTACCTGAGTAAAGCAGTATTAGACATTCAAAGTTTGCTGGTGGGCCGTGTCTCCCATTCAAGGCCCTTGGCTCTGTATAAACTGTTATATTTTACTAACACGAAGCATGGGCAAGGCAGCATTAGACCTTTGGAGATAAGGGAATTTTGCTGTCCAAAGCTGGACTTGACTGGTTAGACGCTGTCTTCAGCTCAAGGTTTTTGTTCCTTATAAACTGTTATTTTTTCACTAACGAGAAGTACTGCATAGTACAAGAAAACAAGAAAATTATCTTACTCTTATTACATCATTATGTTATCCATAAAATTCATGAGAGCTTAGCTGCTTGAAATTAGGATGTTAGCTTGTCTTATCTGTAGAGATACTGGTCCGAGCGGTCTCTTGAATCTAGAAAAGGTATGATTTCATGCAATGAATTTGGGAAAGTGCTTACTTTTGGGTTTTCTATTAAAAAAACAAACTCCGGCTAGATGGCAGGGCCCCTCGAGTTCTTATGTATTGTCAAGGACTACTGAAGAAAGGGGAAATTTTAGTAAGAGAGAGAAGCCAAGTCTGTTGACCAACCATTATAAATGAAGAGACAAGTTTATTAAAACACACTGAAAAGTATGTTTTTACTGGTAAGAAGGAAATATATTTTAGACCAAGGCTGGAATAATTAAACTGGTAATAATAGAGCTGGTGTTATATATTAAAAACATCTATCTCTCTATATACTTGTATTTTAATAAGTAATAAGAACTTTGTGGTACTGGGAAATGTGTTATCAGTCTGAAGATTACTCACATATTTTAGAGATTAGAAAAGTAGAGAACACAAGGGCATATAAAATTGATTTTAAATGAGTTACCAGGATTTTTAAAATATATTATTCACTTAAAGATAAGAGCTGCCAAAATAGAACAAATGTTACATACATACAAAAGCCTACATAAATGGCTTACCCCCCGCCCTGTGCCGTCTGATTTTTACCCACACGCTAGATAATCATAAATCAGCATTTTATATGTGAAGTGTTCTAAATAAATGTACATTCTGGATGACAAAATGCACAATTTTAAATTAAGTTTACAAATTTTACAGAA
Organism: Acipenser oxyrinchus oxyrinchus; assembly: GCA_030684275.1. Taxonomy (NCBI): domain Eukaryota; kingdom Metazoa; phylum Chordata; class Actinopteri; order Acipenseriformes; family Acipenseridae; genus Acipenser; species Acipenser oxyrinchus. The sequence goes on along the minus strand of CM060264.1, from coordinate 19,363,139 downwards.
AATAGATATTCCCATTATTTTTTATTTCCATTTGGCTGCTGCTCGCTGGTGGGAGAGCAGTCTCCCTGTACGCTGGTAGTTTCCAGAACATATCATATATACATGATATTGCAATTGTGTGATTATATTTTTCTGTGTTTTGGAAGATATCAATATCGAAATACATGCACGGTATCACTATGAAATGTTTACATCGTTGCCCACCAGTAGTAATATTGCTCCATTCCGATATCTGGAACTGTTCCAATAAACTATAAGCAGTACAAAAGTTATTTGTGTAATAAAGTCATTTTTTTGTACTTCAAGCATCAAGCTATTGGTTTGTAGCACAAGAATGGCATTTGCGATGATAACCTATTTGGAAAACTACCACCCTTGACCTATTTGACAGATTAGGCATTTTAATTGTCTCAAATTCTAATCTCATTATCATGAACTGTAAAATGATGGTGCTGGACAGGAGAGTTTTCTTTTTGAGAGGGAGAGCTGGAGATTAGTTCTGAATATGTTTTTCTCCTGATGAATGCAGGAGACTATTTAAATATTGTAGCAATCTTTAAAAAACATCAAGAAACAGTTGCTTTAGAAAATATAGCTCTTTATTAGGCAACAGCCTCCAGCCTTACAACCAGAGCCTCTGGGGAAGGCCCTGCCCCTTTAGTGCAGTGTTGCTAACTAGGAAAACAGCAATACAAGGAGGAGAGAGAAGGCTTAACCCAGTGGACTGACGGGGCTCAGCACACAACACAGACTGGAAGAGGAGAGTGAAGGCTTAACACAGTGGAATGAGTGGGCTCAGCACACAACACAGACTGGAATAGGAGAGTGAAGGCTTAACACAGCGGACTGAGTGGGCTCAGCACACAACACAGCCTGGAATAGGAGAGTGAAGGCTTAACACAGTGGACTGAGTGGGCTCAGCACACAACACAGACTGGAATAGGAGAGTGAAGCCTTAACACATCAGACTGAGGGGGCTCAGGACACAACACAGACAATTATTTACAGAAAGCAATCAAACAGCAGTAATTCCCCAACAGTCCCACAGGCCTTTGGGAGAGCTAGTCTGGCTGCCGTGCCAGCCATGGTATGTCGCGTGTCACCCTGTAAGTCCACTAGATGGCACTGTAGCCAGGGCACCATCTGATTTGCTACAATATATTCTCACATTTCTTAATATTACTAGGGTAATTTCCAAATTTGACAAAACGGTACTAGGAATCTTGGCATAATGGTGTTCTTATTAGCACTTGAAACATGCTTTAGAAATGGTGGCTTGCTGGTTAGATTTCAGTACAGTAACTTCACAAATTTGTATATTACTAGTACATTTTTTAAAATGGTGAACTTTCAGTTTAGTTTCAGTATTAATGTCAATCTTATTTTAATTGTTTATTGGTCAACCCCACGGTTTAGCTATGAACACGTTTTTAAAGACATATTTGTAGGGGGCAATTAAAAAAAAAAAAAACAGCTGTAAAAGTCCTACATCATTCGTCTTTTGCATTGGCAGCCCATGTCCTGCCAGTCCTAGTTAGAGGGTAACTTCCTAGAACGAGGCTGAAGCCAATTATGTATGCATTACCAAATAAAGCATTGAAATCTATCATGCATCAGACTTTCATTCTGAATAAAGTGGTACTGAACAGACAAAACACATAATTTACCATTGCGGCCTGCTCTGCACATATTCCTGCAGTATCAATATCAACATAATAAAGACTGGCAGTCATACAATGAAGTCTAAAGCAAGACCAGGGCTGGGATGAAATGACAGTGATATAATCAATACTTCCTTCACCCTTCTTCAGTATGCTTCACAATAATTCTGCACTGCATTTTATTATTTTCCTTACAATTGTATCATTCATCTATAACTTTAACCGATCTGTGTATACTTAAAACACTTTCTCTCTGTGACATGTGTTGCTCTGTATTTATTACCTTAGTTGAAGAGGTATTACGCAGTGCTTTGTTGAAAACAAAGAGTGTAAAGTACTGTTTAATCTCCAATAACCAGTATTTTTGAGGCCATGCCCTTCTGTGACAGGTGTGTGCATTCGATGCAGAGTGACAGGCAGGAGATCAAGACAGAGTGGAACTCAGAGAGAGGGGAACACACCTACCTGCTGATTAGATTCCACAGCTGGCAATCACACACAGCAGGCAGGCTCTCCCAGGAGCATCAGGTACTTAATTAATTAATTACAATAATTACACACATTTTACACAGTACTATTTACAATATATACACACATTTTATTTATTTGTTGTTTTTTAAATAAATGCACCCACAGTTCTATTCCTGGCCTGCGTATTGAAGGTGCTGTATCCCACCTGACACCATATGTCAAGGATAGCTCTGTGGTGGCGTCAGGCCAGGAAGTAGACAGACAGCAGTTTTGGTGAGTGAAATGCGCTGGAGCACAGATTTAACAAACAAACAAACAGTTTTCACAAAACAGAAACAAAATGGCACGTTGGCCAAAATAAATAGACAAACAAATCAGACACGAAACAAAACACGTACAGTGCTGATTTAAACCAACATGGGCAGCAATTGTTTTCTAGACTCTTTTCTCTCATGACTCATGTCTCTCGTTCCGCCTCTGAACACATTCCACTCGTATCACCCGTGATCACCCTATTTATACACCTGTGGCTAGAGCCTTAATTAATTATTTAATCATTTATTCAATTCACTGCTCCAGCCACATTCCCACGTGTTTTTGCAGGGAGGATTTTATCTCCCTCCCTGCCACCTCTATATTTCCCACACATACACACACCCCGTGCACCACTACAAATAAACTTTCAAATCGCCCGTGCAACATAACCCAAACCATACCCCGTGCACCAATACATAAAATAACACTTCACTTAAGACATGCAAAATAAACCAAATACATCCACATTGAACAAGCTGAACGTGTTGGAGTCATCCTGCCTCACAAAATTCCATCAACTTTGAATATTACCAATGGATGGTCAGAATTCAGTATTTAAAAAAAAAACATGCTTTTGGGATATTAATTTGTTAAGTTTCTTCATAGAATGATGTTTTTGCTTATGAGTAATAAATGTATTTGTACTGTTGGCTAGGTTTTGACATGCACATGTGTTTTTTTTTATAGAAACTTTTTCGTACTAACTTTTGTACTTGATAACATTCATTTAAAAATCGAATTGATGCCTATGATTAATACATTTTAATACGTTTTGTGACTAATTTGAACCTATTAATATGTTTCAATATTAACTAAATCGAGTTATTAATTCATCATGTTACACAATTGATTTATTAAAATGTTTTGATACACTGTTACTTGATTGATTACTGTCTTCTTCACAGTCATCTTAAAATAACACTAGAATAGTTGAAAAAAATATATATATATATGTATATATGTTTTTGACCGATTCAGATTTTGGTGCTGATGGTTTATTTTCAAAAGGTTTTCTTTAGGTTGTGCTGCGGGGGACTACTTCACAGTCTTGCACCAGGGCCCAGTGTGGGGGTGGGGCTAAGATGGCTAAATACTTTGTGCGAATAGGTGAAGAAAAACTCATCATGTGTATTATTATTATTATTATTATTATTATTATTATTATTATTATTATTATTATTATTATTATTATTATTTATTTCTTAGCAGATGCCCTTATCCAGGGTGACTTACAATTGTTACAAGATATCACATTATTTTTACATACAATTACCCATTTATACAGTTGGGTTTTTACTGGAGCAATCTAGGTAAAGTACCTTACTCAAGGGTACAGCAGCAGCGTCCCCCACCTGGGATTGAACCCCACGACCCTCTGGTCAAGAGTCCAGAGCCCTAATCACTACTCTACACTGCTGCTGATCCTGCCCTGGCATACAAATGTTTGCCTCAGACCTCCTTCATTGGTTCCCCAAGTCATTTTTTTTCCAATTCCACCACTAGTGACCACATGTTATTAAAAGAGATCTGATCCTTTTTGCGTGTAGACAGGTTCATAAAAAAAAAGCCCTACAGGGATCTGTGCTCCCATGACATGAACTCTGTATTGCATCAAATAAAATCAGTTTCTTGATGGGCAAGACAGCAGATCTGACAGGCTTTGAAGGGGGTTTGGTTGTAGGCTCTGGGTTAGCAGGTGCTTCTTTATACAAGATTGCACATATTATTCACAAGGAACACCGTGGGCTATTCGGGAGAAGAAATAACTGATTACAAACATTGTCCATTGTTGATGTATCCAGATTGAAAATGGCATATATTTGAATTATTTATAGTGCAAAAGTTAATCTTGGCTGAATACCCTTAGGGACGCAAGACCAGGGAACGCTATATTGGCTTTGGTTTAGGAAGGGTTGCTAGTGTTGCCTCACTGTGCCACAGCGCCACTCAGGAGACCAGTCTCCACATAGAAAATAGGTTATTCTTTGGACTTCTACGATGTTACTTTCAAGCTTTTCTTTCAGTCACACTGAATGTGAAAAGCAAATTTAACAACCAAATGTACTAAATCAGGAAATGGCTGATAAAATAGATATTTAGAATGGTTTAGGTTCTCATGTCTGGTGACCTCATGTCTGGTGATCTCATGTCTGTGTTAGACCCGGATCTGGAAATGATCGTTCACTAATAATTCATCACAAGGGCAATTAAAAACTGACAGTCTAAACAAATGGATGAGGTAAAGAGACAGTGAGCCAGCATCATTTTTTATCATTGTTTAAACACAAACCAGACACTGGTTACCTTGTGCTGTCTCCAGCTCTTATCAGCACTTGTGTAATTTTGCTGTTACTCTGATGTAACTAAAGGCAGAGACACTACTAAACTACCCTTTTGAAGGTTACAATAAAATTCCCACCAGTAGCTGCAATCTCTATTTTTTTTTATTGGTCAATAAATCAGAAAGTGCAATTAATTGTGTAAATGAGATTCAACATGAAGATAAAATCTGGCAAAATAAACAGTGTTCTGCAAAATTATAATGTGCTTGCACATTAAGCTAATGATAATGTTTTGTAAAGATCTGGTTATTTCCACTTTAACAGCTGGGTTTCAAAGCAAAGCAATGGCTCATTTTCTCTAACATACTTAAAAGTTGTTTTTTGCACTGCATTTTACTTCTCTGTGCAATTAGAGTGACACTATTTTATTATTATTATTATTATTATTATTATTATTATTATTATTATTATTATTATTATTATTTATTTCTTAGCAGACGCCCTTATCCAGGGCGACTTACAATTGTTACAAGATATCACTGTCGGCATAGCAGGCAGACACTACATCTAATTGTTGTTTAGAATTGATGCTTCGTGGGTTTTAATTTAACTGCTAGGCTCTCTCAGGCTCTCTAAGTGTTTTTGTGTAGCTGAGGTTCAAATGATTGAATAGCAATAAATAAAACAGGGATGTAAATTCCGTGTGATTTGAGGACAGCAAAAATGACTAAAGGACTTGACCTGCGGTCTTTTCCCACAATCCATTTCACAAGCCTCAAATGTATACCCCAGTGTTTTGTATTGCTTAATTATACCAATCATTATGATAGGAACGGGACAACATCCTTAGGGAAATGTGATTATTAGGTCATTATTTTATATGTAAATTCTTAATAATATACTATTTTTGTTATTGAATCACCCTGTAAATTGTCCAGTGTAAGCAAATGATAAAGGATGGCTTTTCTTTTGGTTTCAACCCAGTAGACCAGCCCATTGATATTTCCTCTGCCTAATCATTTTTTTTTGTATCTCTGTAAACTGAATCACTTAACCTCCTGCTGAGATGTGGGAGGTATCAGTGCCTAATGATTATTTTTGTGTGTTTGTGTAAACCGAATTGTTTAACCTCCTGCTGTTCTGTGGGAGGTATCGGCCCTAATTCAGTATATATTTTTTTCTTTCCTACCAAAGCCCATTTTGAACACTTATGTAATGGGATCATCCGTCACCCAGGTTCAGCCCTGGATCCCAAGGTCTCTCCTTCATTCTTGGGTTACCTGACAAAATGACAACCAGCCTTACAAATGAACTACACACACAAACATAGACACACGCACCGCAGGGAAATCAATTCTGTGCCACACATTGTCACAATCTTGTTAACCTTTAAACATCCAGACTGCCATTCTGACACAGGTCAGAGTGTTGGTTTTGTAGCAGCTAACAGCCCTTGACAGACCTATCTGTTTTGCTCTCAAGGCTTGTTTATTTTTATATATATGGATCTTCATATTAAAATCTGTACTGGGGCCCTTTATTAACCTCAGTCAGTTCACTGAATATCTGGGAAGCCCTGAATAGATAATCCACCTCCTCATTGAAATTAAGCAAAAGACAAGTACAATGATCAAAATCTTATTCATTTACTACCAACAATTCTATGTGATACTACAACATATATTCAGAAATACTTCTAATCATTGTTGTCAGTGAATTTATTAGGTTTCTTTTAGTATTTCTAAAACACATAAGCGCCCCCAACAGAGTGTCTCCTTGTGAGTCCATGCTGAAATACCTTTTGTAAATTAGATATTCCCAATAAAACATATGAGTTACCAATCAATTGTTAAGGTTGGCACAGTTCTGTACAACATAGATGTTTTCTTTCTTTAATGTATTGTGCATTTCTTACCAGCTACTTCTAACAATCTGTGACAGCATTGTTTAAAACCGTGGGGTCCCAGAGTGGCTTGTCTGGTAAAGGCATGTTGAATGATACAGCCAGTAAAAATCAAATAAGTGGTACCTGCTTTTGATAATATCAGGTACAACGGAAAACAGATCATTTAGCTATAGGTACGTAAGCTTGGGATTTAGTACATTTTATAACATTTTCGAACAAGCAGAGAGCTGCGTTTCAGATTTCACTTGCATGGTGCTCTGTGGTTGCTATAACAACATGATATGCAGGACCCTGCTATAGCACTGTCAAAGTCAATTCAAATGTTAATGAGTTTTCTTTTTTACTGTGACTAGCTGTGACTACTGCGCAGCTGTTGGTCATACTTTAAATACAGACTGCATTCACTAAATTGGAAAAATTGACATTTTAGGAGATGTGCTGAGCTTGTATCTCTTACACAAGAGGTTTTAAAAAAAAATCAAAAGTGGTACATCCGTCTTCTCAGCCATCAGAGAACCCAAAAGGGAGAATTCCATACATTAATTAGAGAGATAGATATTTTAGAATGACAGGTGAAATGTTTGATGATCTGTTCAGATTGGGACCATTGCTTCAATGCAAAAATGCACATGTGATGTCAGTGACACCTGCAGAAAGACTTGCAGTCACATACTAGCAACTGGCAATTCCCAGCAAAGTGTGGCCATGAGTCCACATTTACTTCATGGGTTTTCTTGCTCTTCACAAATCTATCAAGCAGCTTTCTCCATCATGCTTTACATTCTCTCCAGTCCTTTTCTAGTTTTTTTCCCACACCAATGCTGTTTCTTTTCTTTGGGCATCTCTATATAAATGTGGATATTACAAACTTCTTCTGTTAAAAGTTTCTTGAAGTCTTGCTCCATGATGGTTACCATCGTACGACCATGCAGCAAATGTTGAAATTTGAAATAAAAGGAAGAAGAATGGATGGAAAAGGCAATGGTTTGAAAGAAACGAGTAGGAAGGGGGTCCAGGCCACAATTATTTGGCATGGAGTCCAGGAGAAAGGAGCAAAGGTCCGAGTCAGGTAGAGGTTAATGTTGAGAATGAGGAGGGTGGGATGTGTTCAGGTGGGGAGGGGGAAGGAGAAGAAGGAATAGCTTCTGAATGTTCTCTACTGGAACAGAAGAAGGAGGCAGTCATCAGGTGTGAAGGAGGATTTTGACATGGGGTGGGTGTTTGAGGAGGGAGGAAAAGGTAGAGATGATAGATTGATAGTAGGAGTGTTTGGCAGAGGTGAGGGTTGTTGAGAAGGAGGAGAGGGGGGAGGAGTAGTGATTTAAGTCAGAGGGTAGCCTGGATCGCATCCATCTCCACTCAGCAGCACATTTCAGGATGAGTGTAGTGTAGTGAATAGCCAGGACTGGGGGAGGGGAGCGATCAGGACGGGAGACGATAGGACAGAAGGAATCAAGAGTTGCAGTGAGAGAAGAAGAAAGAGTCAAGGTGGCTGAGTCTGCTGAAAGCTGGGAGAAGAGTCAATTGGGGAAAGAAGGGAGAGAGCAGATGAAGTAAAGTCGGTTATGGCTTTTTCTTCCCTGAGGTTCACTTAAACCTCTTTTCTGTGCCTGAAGTGAATCCCAGTGAATTTAACACCCAACAGGATAAATCCACGTTACCCTCCACTAGAAATGAGAACGTCCCTGAAAATAAGATCTATATAAAACATCTTCCACCACATGGCATTCCTACACATACACGAAGCAATGAAAAGAAAACACCTGAGGTTATTACTGAACTGTGTTTGGTTTCCCATGCCTTGTTTGTAGATCAAGCTGCTCCATACTAACAACTGCAACGCTCCATTTTGTTCAAGTAATTAGAAAAGCGGCACCACCACAGTCTAACTCTCCATCTGCCACTCATTTCACTAACTGCATCAACAGCTGCAGTTCCGGCAGCACTGCCTGCCCCGGCATCCTCATCTGTGAAATGAAAACTGCAAACAGAAATATCACATTTCCATCTCTCCTCAGAAGGTTTTGACACGCCAAGTCCAAGCAATGACACAACTTGTTATCCTTATTTGGACAACTGCAGGGTAATACTTATGTGTGCTGGTCACCAACTCCTTTCATAGTACTTCTGTAAAACAAACACTGGACTCATACAGAAACAGAATCAAAACACATTCCTAATAGGTCGAGCATATGTGCACTCACAAATGAGTATCCTCTTATACATATTGGCTGCCTATTTCTGTTCTTTTGCTGAAACGTTTTGTTATAACAAACTGCAATTAAGTGTGTTTTGTTCCTGTGGCAGGTCAAAAGCCCTGAATGTAAAGAGTGTATAGGTGTTGGGAATATAGGGTTGGCAGGGATGAGGTTAAAATCCTCCCTGCCGTAAAGAGAATGTGGCTGGATACTTAATTGAATGATCAATAGTTAATTAGGCTCCAGTCACATGGTATTTAAGAAGGGGAGGTTGGTGTTTGGGTGAGTGTAACCTGCATGGTATTCTGTGGTAGTCAGTGAAAGTTGCCGATGCTTCCCGAGGGTCAGCAATCCTCTTACAGTTCCCCTTCAAAATATGAAATCAATCCAATAAGTTGTTCACATATTAGTCTCAAAGTTCCCTAGAAACAAATCCATTCACACAGTAAACATATAATAGTCGTACAAGCTGTTTGAACCTTGTCCAAATGTAAGTAATAATAACCTCCTTGTGCTCCGTCTTTTGGGTGAGACGTAGTTGTAAGTGACTCTGCAGCTGATGCGTAGTTCACACACCCTAGTCTCTGTAAGTCGCCTTGGATAAAGGCGTCTGCTAAATAAACAAATAATAATAATAATAAAGCATTCAATTCGTCCATCTGCAGTACAAATCCTCTCCAGTGCTGGGCTAGCAAATCAGCAGTCATGGCTGTATGTACTTATGACATAAAATCATGTATGTCTATTAAGTATTATGTAAATGGATGTATTAAAATGTGTGCAAAATGCATTATTTCCTCCTGAATGACTGTATGCTAACAATCCTTCTGAAAGTCTGGCATACCAAAGAAAGATATACAGAATCTCCCTCCTGCAACACAACCTTCTTCAGTGTTTCCTATATTACATCAGGTAATGAAAGTCTGGCATACCAAAGAAAGATATGCAGCATCTCCAGACCAACTTAATCGCTCAGAATAAGATGACAGGACAAAATGAGCTTTTAACTGCTTTCATTTTACATATACAGTGGCTCTCAAAAGTATTCACCCCCCTTGGACTTTTCCACATTTTATTGTGTTACAACATGGAATCAAAATGGATTTAATTAGGAGTTTTTGCCACTGATCAACACAAAAAAGTCCATATTGTCAAAGTGAAAAATAAAATCTACAAATTGTTCTAAATTAATTACAAATATAAAACAGAAAATAATTGATTGCATAAGCATTCACCCCCTTTGCTATGACACACCTAAATAAGCTCTGGTGCAACCAATTGTCTTTCGAAGTCACATAATTAGTTGAATGAAGTCCACTTGTGTGCAATTAAGGTGTTTCACATGATTTCAGGTTAAATACACCTGTCTCTGGGAGGTCCCACAGTTGGTTAGTACATTTCTAACAAAAACTACATCATGAAGACGAAGGAACATTCAAAGCAAATCCGGAATAAGGTTCTTCAAAAGCACCAATCAGGGGTAGGATATAAAAACATTTCCAAGGCAATGAATATCTCCCGGAGCACAGCAAAGTCCATTATTAAGAAATGGAGAGAATATGGCACAACTGTGAATCTGTCTAGAACAGGCTGTCCTCAAAAACTGAGTATCCGGACGAGAAGGACTCTAGTCAGGGAGGCCACCAAGAGGCCTATGGCAACTCTAAAGGAGTTACAGTCTTCCACAGCTGAGCTGGGAGACACTGTGTATACGGCAACAATATCCTGGGTGCTTCACAAAACTGGCCTTTATGGGAGAGTGGCAAAAAGAAAGCCATTGTTGAAAAAAACTCACATCAAATCTCGGCTACAGTTTGCCAGAGGGCATGTGGGAGACTCAGAGATCAAGTGGAAGAAGATTCTATGGTCTGATGAGACCAAAATAGAGCTTTTTGGTCTCAACGCTAAGCGCTATGTTTGGTGCAAGCCTAACACCACACATCATCCTGAGAACACCATCCCTACCATGAAGCATGGTGGTGGCAGCATCATGCTATGGGGATGCTTCTCTGCATCAGGGCCTGGAAAGCTCATGAAGATAGAGGGCAAAATGGATGCAGCAAAGTACAGAGAAATCCTGGAGGAAAACCTGCTGAAGTCTGCAAGAGACCTGGGACTTGGGAGAAGATTCATCTTCCAGCAGGACAATCACCCCAAACATACAGCCAAAGCCACACTGGAGTGGCTTAAAAACAAAAAGGTCAATGTCCTGGAGTGGCCCAGTCAAAGCCCGGACCTCAATCCAACTGAGAATATGTGGAAAGAGTTGAAAATTGCTGTTCACCAAAGGTCCCCATCCAACTTGACGGAGCTTGAGCAATTTTGCAAAGAAGAATGGGCAAAAATTGCAGTGTCCAGATGTGCAAAGCTGGTAGAGACTTATCCAAATAGATTCATGGCTGTAATTGCTACCAAAGGTGCCTCTACCAAATATTGACTCAAGGGGGTGAATACTTATGCAATCAATTATTTTCTGTTTTGTATTTGTAATTAATTTAGAACAATTTGTAGATTTTATTTCTCACTTTGACATTCTGGACATTTTTTGTGTTGATCAGTGGCAAAAATTCCTAATTAAATCCATTTTGATTCCATGTTGTAACACAATAAAATGTGGAAAAGTCCAAGGGGGGTGAATACTTTTGAGAGCCACTGTAGTTTACTGTGTGTTGTCAATTTATTGAAAATACTTATTTACGCAGATATATTGATTTAGGATTTTAGACAACACAGTAACTTTACTTAAAGGCATTTGTACTGACCTATTTTTTCTTGGACAAGTTTAACCAGCTGAAAACCAGAATCACTGTGGGTCAGAAACAGGGACGGGAAGAGAGTGATGATAAAGAATCGATTTCGACACTGGGGTTGATCTTATTTCTTTTGACAGACAACTACTGCTAAAAGAGGAGCCATCATGTCACAGTATTTGCTCTACAGTGAAATAAATTGTCTGTCAAATGCACTGCTGCTTCTTTTTGCAAAGGTACACACTGTGCTCTTCAAAATATATTCATTTTTTAGTGACCTTCATTTTTAGACTGATGGTAGGCTCAAAGTCATATCAATCACCACAACAACGACCTCAATGCTCATTTATATAATGGTTCTGAGCGGGTGTAAAAACGACCTCAATGCTCATTTTTATAATGGTTCTGAGCGGGTCTGAAAACGACTCAATTCTCATTTATATAATGGTTCTGAGCGGGTCTAAAAACAACTCAATGCTCATTTATATAATGGTTCTGAGCGGGTGTAAAAACGACTCAATGCTCATTTATATAATGGTTCTGAGCGGGTCTAAAAAAATGATCAAAGGTTGAGCCAGTACTTGGCACCCAAAATGGCAGATTGAAGGATGGCACTGAAATAAGTTTTGAAGAAAATCCACTTTACACTCAGTAGAAACATTTATGGCACTGAATGTCTTTTTCTTCCACATTTCAAAACCTTGCTCAATACTTTGGTTGGATCGGAATATAAATCAAGCTGTCTTCATACTGTAGATGTATTTGGAACTTGAAACAATACATAAATGGTTCTTTGGTTCAGTGCATGCAAACATGTTTCAAAAAGATATTTAAGAAAATAACATGCTTTCTATCCAAGGCAAGTCTGTTCCACGTTTTTAGAGCATTTTATACCACTGAGGAATCAACCAGGATTGTATCAATACCCCAGCCATCATTTTTCTGGAATTACTCCTAAAAGGAATGGTTTATCCCGTCAGGTTGATCAAATCACACTAATAGTAACAGCAGATTAGAATCTAAGGGGACATTTTCATTGGTGCAACCTGGCAATGATGCAGACATAAATGTAAAAGGAATTGAAGAAATATTTCAGAGGTAAATTACAATTATTTAGATACTCTGTGTAATCCAGAAACCTTTCATAATAACCACACTTTAAATTTTAACAGTTTTGTTATGTATAGTGTGATGGTGTTCAAACGTTATACTTAATAAGAATACAAGACCATTGTTTTATGTCAATGTCAGTTATGATAATAGTTTTATCTAGCTTTAATAAATTAGCAAACTTGGGAGCCTAATCTGAGGCTTATCTCCCTCCTTCTGTCACACAGTCCAGACCCTGAGCTGCTTACCTCCTTCCTTCTGTCATTCAGTCCAGACCCTGAGCTGCTTGCCTCCTTCCTTCTGTCATTCAGTCCAGACCCTGAGCTGCTTACCTCCTTCCTTCTGTCATTCAGTCCAGACCCTGAGCTGCTTACCTCCTTCCTTCTGTCATTCAGTCCAGACCCTGAGCTGCTTACCTCCTTCCTTCTGTCATTCAGTCCAGACCCTGAGCTGCTTACCTCCTTCCTTCTGTCACACAGTCCAGACCCTGAGCTGCTTACCCCCTTCCTTCTGTCATTCAGTCCAGACCCTGAGCTGCTTACCTCCTTCCTTCTGTCATTCAGTCCAGACCCTGAGCTGCTTACCTCCTTCCTTCTGTCACACAGTCCAGACCCTGAGCTGCTTACCTCCCTCCTTCTGTCACACAGTCCAGACCCTGAGCTGCTTACCTCCTTCCTTCTGTCATTCAGTCCAGACCCTGAGCTGCTTACCTCCTTCCTTCTGTCATTCAGTCCAGACCCTGAGCTGCTTACCTCCTTCCTTTTGTCATTCAGTCCAGACCCTGAGCTGCTTACCTCCTTCCTTCTGTCATTCAGTCCAGACCCTGAGCTGCTTACCTCCTTCCTTCTGTCATTCAGTCCAGACCCTGAGCTGCTTACCTCCTTCCTTCTGTCATTCAGTCCAGACCCTGAGCTGCTTACCTCCTTCCTTCTGTCATTCAGTCCAGACCCTGAGCTGCTTACCTCCTTCCTTCTGTCACACAGTCCAGACCCTGAGCTGCTTACCTCCTTCCTTCTGTCATTCAGTCCAGACCCTGAGCTGCTTACCTCCTTCCTTCTGTCATTCAGTCCAGACCCTGAGCTGCTTACCTCCTTCCTTTTGTCATTCAGTCCAGACCCTGAGCTGCTTACCTCCTTCCTTCTGTCATTCAGTCCAGACCCTGAGCTGCTTACCTCCTTCCTTCTGTCATTCAGTCCAGACCCTGAGCTGCTTACCTCCTTCCTTCTGTCATTCAGTCCAGACCCTGAGCTGCTTACCTCCTTCCTTCTGTCATTCAGTCCAGACCCTGAGCTGCTTACCTCCTTCCTTCTGTCATTCAGTCCAGACCCTGAGCTGCTTACCTCCTTCCTTCTGTCACAAAGTCTCTTTCCTCCTCCTCTCCCCTGTCTCTGTTGCAGCTACTTTAGTTAGTTTGATCTAGACAGGTTCTATATTGTATGACATTGTCAGATTGTTATTGATTGATACTCAATAATTTGTGTAACCGGCAACCGAGCAAGTACTTAACTTAACACCTAACAACTTAAAACTTTCTTAAACGGAATTGCTTGGAAAATATGAGTACGTCTCACCCCTAGTTGTTGATAGTAGTCATAGTAGTTGTAGTAGTATGGAAAGGAAAATACTCAAATACAAAGTCTGGGTCAAATAATGTTTGGTGAAAATACCAAAACAAAGTAAAAAGTAAAAACTAAAAAAGAAATGAAAATGAACCCATCACTATTAAACACTCAAAAACAATAAGAAGAAAAAAATAAAATACAAAACATCAGAAAAATTAACAAAAATATGTAGATAATAATAATAATAATAATAATAATAATAATAATAATAATAATAATAATAATAATAATAATAATAATAATAATGTGTATACCCTGGTGGAATTCTGAAATCTTCTGTTTGTTAATCCATCCATGTGATTAGAATTGGATTTTCTGAACATCCTTTCTGAAACTTTTGCATTGTGTGCTATCATTATGTTTGTTGGGTTTTTTTTGTGTGTTTTTTTTTTTATACAAAAATAATTAGTTGATATGGGCAAATGTTACCTTTAGATGACATCACACTGTCCTTCTCTTAAAGACATTGTAGCTAACAAAATATTTTCCTAAATCTTATCAATTTGCACTTCCATTAGCAACAGAGGTCTTATCTGCACTACACTAAGTTCTCGGTTTGCTTCAGTGAATAACAGATTGAATAACAGGAATTCAGCTAACTCAGCCTGATGTCAATACTGCATATAAGTGGAGGTTCAGGCTGTGTAATTCAGAGTGACAGCAAAGGAAGCCGGATCCAGGGAGGGGAACCAGGCTGCTCCACTCATGGCCCTTTATTCCCAGTTTTTACCATTTTTACCCAGAAATTCCAGATTTTTACAAAGCTGTAGGTCAATTTCTACAAATTTGTCACCCAGAATTTGGCCCTCAGGCATGTGAATATATATTATTTTATATATATTATTTTGCATTGAGCTGTATTACCCTCAATATTACCTGAGAAATTGGGAAACAATTATTTTCACTAGTTTTAAAGGCACAGGAGACTATTTTAATTTCAATAAGTTCATATAAAATAGTTATTTCTTTTACTTCGAAGTCTTGTCTGACTGCTCATTTGAAATCCCCTACAATGCTAACACACCCTAAAACATCAGCAATACTTGAAGTAATCAGTTCAAGGCGTCCTCTTGATTAAGCAACTGCAATAGATGCTTTGTCAGGCTCATTCTTATGAACTTCCTTGTTTGGACAGCTTCAAAGTGACGAGGGAGTTTGAGGGCAGTCACCCGCAATGGAGGGATAATATCTGATGGATATGGAACAGCAGTTTAACTACTCTCAACACGTCGGGGACCCATAAGTATCTTTGGGAGTTAAAAAAACCATCCAAACTGGTGCAACAGAAATTGAAGTGCCAACGGCAAATAGAGTCTGTAATCAAACTTGGCTTAGTCAAGCAGAAAAATGGCTGAGACTAAAACTGAAATTAAAATGCAATACCCGATATAGTAAAAGGTTTTTTTAAATAAACGTCAAAAAATACAACTCATCAAAACTAAGGGAGACCTAATTCCGCTTAATTGGGACAAATGCATTTAAGGCTAACTTAAAACTTCATCAGTTGGTTGTAGTAATTGGGTTGCAGTGCTGTTTTATATTTTTGCACACTATGCATATGCATGTTACAGGTCAAAAATAAGATGCTGTCTCTGCAGCTATAAAAGTGCTGGCCAGAATGCATAAGAAAAAGCCATAACTACAACTTTCTCTATGGCAATATTCCCTAAAGCATAGGTGGGCAACTAAAATGAATGGGCCGCATGGCCCTAAACAGCCTTAAGGCCCACCAGACCCAACAACACATCCAAATGCCAGAAACTGCCAATTCAAATACATAGATATAATCAAAAACTACATTCACTGACTGCAATGTAGGCAATGTTACCATTTCAATTGAATAACAAATAGAATTAAAGGTAATAAATGTGAATTAATGTGACTTCTGGGAGACCATAGTTTCCACCAGCTTTTTGAAGTCAGGGTAGTTGAGAGATTACCATCAGTCAGAATTGCTAATTTTCCTCTTATTTATTCCACTGCCTTCACCACTTTGTGAAGCAGACAGTGTGTTTGACTCTCCGACACCCTTTCCACCTTCTCTTGTCACAAATATATCCATTTTAAACTCTCTTTGCCATCGCTAACTCAAACCTTCTCTTTCCAATTTCACTGCAGTGTTGCACAAATTAAACTTACTAACAACAACCATCTCCTAGCAACAGACCTTGCAGCAACCCGTCACGCGGCAGACGTTCTCACGCTGAGAAGTGACTATTAAAATAGCAGTTTTAAAGATAACCAATGATTTTCTAAGAATTCAGTATCTTCAAGGTATAACCTTTTACAAAATTGTTGCTTTTTTTTAGTTAAATTAATTTTAATAACTATAAGTAATAAATATTTACAAAATATAGTGAGCATCTTATTTTTGTGATATCATTGTTTGAAATGCTTTGCAAAATAAGGGACTGGGTGAAGGAAAGACAGTGCTATGTATGATATTGTTATAATTTAATAACTGGCACTGATTGATAAGAAAGCAGAATAACGTAACTTAATTTCCACCAAAAAAGTTAAGAAAACATATCATCAGTCCAGGATATTTGTGTGTTAATGTGTGTGATTATTTAAAAAGCATATTGCAGGAGCAGTGCTCTTAGTTACGTTTTTATAATTTCTGGTTACAGCTGTTCATAATACGCTCCGTGCGCTGACAAGTGCAGGTTTTAAAATCTTGATCAAAAGTTTTTTTTTTTGGTATAGTAAAGCTAGACCACTCTGCTGCATAAATGATCCAGGAACTAGGGCAGAAACACGTGAATTGGAGAATTTTCTTCCACTGAAAGGTTACAATGTTTCATTCCTGCTTACCATCAAGCCCTTGTTTACCAGCACAGATACCACTACAGAGTATGCGGCTCTATATTACAATTCCAATGCTCAGTTTTGTTATAGTATAAGCTTAGAGTAGTATAAGTTTGGCAAGGTAGCGAGGATCATTATTGCATCCCCAGCAGGCCACAGGTTGCCCTCCACTGCCCTAAAGGGACGAGTGCTAAGGCCATCTGCACCCTTTTGACAATTTATCAGTTTAACACAAACATGTACAACATGGGCAAAGGATTTTATTTTACCCCCCATTTTCTCCTCAATTTAGTATGCTACAGTACATTTCTCAATGTATAACTGGAGGTCAGTGGGCATCCCCCAATCCCATGACCAAGCCAATAGTCTTTTTACACCGAGGGACTGGAGATCGGACATCTGCAAGCTGCCAGCCTCTGGAAAACAAAGGCCAGCTCTGCCGGTGTGGCTTGAGCTCACCAAGAGCCTGGCCAGCAGGGTCTGCTGTAGCGAGATGAGGAGAAACAGTCCTTGCAAGGTTAGCTTCCCTAGCATGTAGAAGTGCTAGAGGCAATGCAACACTCCCTCCAGCATCCCCAATGAAGACTGGCACACAGCCAGGGTGACTCACTCTGCATACCACGCGACTGTGCTTTTACTAAATGAGCCATTTGGGGAGCCATGACAGGGCACCAATAATACCAAGGGTATACAAGCACAAGCAACAGGGATGAGCCAATGCAGAAAAAAAAAAATACAATAAAAACTATTAATGTCAACTCCACTATGTCCCTATTGGGGCATGATAATCTAAAGAAAAGGTTCCACTTCTAAATTGTGTTTAGAACATTTATCAAGTACAAAATGTTAATGACAAAATGTTGAAAGGTTAAGACTTCTAAAAGCTTAATTTCTGATTAAAGTGGTTTTATAAAAAGGCTACTATGGGTAAGCTGTAATTTATGTCCCCTCTTATATAGATGGATTGTACAACTCATTGTTCAAGTGTCATACAAGTTGTAGTCAAACGTTTACATACCCCAATGGAAATTTATAAATTCTAGAAATTTCTCAAAAACAAATAATTATAGGAAAAATCTTTTATAGCAAAAGTTTTGCTTTTGTAGATGAGGAAAAAAAGTTACAAGTAATAGATGTCTACAATTATTTATTTCAGCAATTCTCACCAGACTTTCTCCAAATGTAACGACTATGACCACAGCGTGACCAAATAGCTTGATTTTTTGTTTTATCACTCCACAAAGCCTTTGACCAGAACTCATATCCATCATTCAAATGCCGTTTTGCAAACTTTAAGCGATTGTCCTGTGACGTTTTCCTAAGAGTGGCTTTTTCCTTGGCCTGCGACCATTGAGACCTTCACCATGCAATACCCCAGTCCCACTTGCAGCCAATTCACTTTGAATATCTCGGATTGTTATTAACCTTCCTCACAATTCTTCTACTTGTTCTTGGTGAAAGAACCTTTATTCTTCCCGACCGAGGGAGCGTTGTGACAGTACCATGAGTCTTATATGTCTTGATAATAGAAACAATAGTTGAAATTGGGATACTCAAATGCTTGGAAATCTTGTATCCTTCTCCAGCTTTATGACAATAAATCATTTTCTGCCTAAGGTCTTCAGATAGCTCTTTACTTCTTCCCATATTGAGTTATTGATAATGACAGCAATCATCCTATGCCTAACCCTTTTATCCTCTCTAAGAATGTTCATCTGCAATCCAGCATTTTCTAGACATTTCTAGAATTAGGTTCTGCATTATCATATTGAAATTTCTAGCACCTTGTAGACAATACTATCATAGCACCAAAGGGTATGAATACTTTTGAATTAGCATTTTTGGAGTTTTGCCAAAAAATTGCTGAAATAAATAATTTGTTGACATCAACATTTCTTGTAACTTTTTTCCTCATCCACAAAAACAAAACTTTTGCTACAAAAGATTTTTCCTAAAATTATTTGTTTTTGAGAAATTTCAAGAAATTATAAATTTCCATTGGGGTATGTAAACTTTTGACTACAACTGTATGTACTTCTTGCAACTACCCACCATGAGAAACCGTCAGTATAAAATGCAGCTCTATATATTCATGTTAATCCCAGTCAGCACAGCCAGAAAAAATCAATATAAACGGTCTCTTGACCTTAACCAAGCCTTAAATCATTTGACCTGGTTTATTAATGGGATGTGGCAGAGACAATATATAGAAGCAAAGGATCTTTTCTATTGAACCACGGCTCCAATATTATTACCCTGTGACAATATTTAGAGGTGATTCAATAAAATTTTATTGAGAAGCTACAAATCTTAGATATCTTAAATATAAAAATAAAAAAACAATAAACAGCATCTCTAGTAAAATCTATGTTCAAAACCAGGGACTGATACTTTGACCACATTCTGATTGTACAACAAGATGTGTAGAACATGCTTTATAGTACTCCATGTGGAACGATTTTGCAGATTTTCAAATGAAAAAAGCTAATTGCACCCACTAGTAATAAGGTGCTGTCATAGGTGTCAGAACTTGTCTGCATATCCTCTGTTAGATATTATATTTGATGCAAGGTCAGACAGGATAATATCTTCTGTGATTCTTCACTGTTATTATATGGTTTACTGCCACATGAAAATGTAAAAGGTAAGGCTACCAGACAGTACCCTTTTCCCATCAACTGGCCCAGTGTCTCGACATTTTTCCCCAAACCTTAAAAAAGTCCCAGTTTGGAATGACGCTGTATAGCACTTCTTTTACGTGAATTGTGTAAACAGTTGCCAATCATATTAAAATACGTGTTGTAAAAGTGTGTGTCCTGGTTTTGAGCTTTGGAAATCTGGTCACTGTATTAAAGGGTCATTCTCTCTCAAATGGGACACAATTCACATATTTGCATTGACAATATTGCAGATATTCATAAAAAATAGAAAAATCCAAAGTTTCAGGTCTCTACACACACGCCCTTTCCCAGCCTCCTCATTATTGTCGGAATGAGGATACTACAAAACGGATGCATCTGATCATGATTCTGCTTGATTTCTGTGCCATGCAGGATCACAGTAAGTTGATGTGTGTGCTTTTAGGAATAGAAACACATGTGTTTTGGCCACAGCATAGAACATAGAAAATGACATGGACACAAAAAAAACCAAGTTTCTGGAAACGCAGAGCAGCGAACAAAAGAACATGGCTCCTTTCCCCTCACAAGAAAAAGCTACCTTGATTTAGATTTAGGAAGAATCCAAAAAACACTATATTTGATATGGTTCATGATTTTGCCCAAGCAGTGCACCAGAATACAATACAGTAATGCACTTAACATTGATACAAAGAACAAGGATGTATATTTGCCCTGGTGCTTTTTATTTCAGTAGCCTCTCATGGTGCGCTGCCACTGTACCGTCCTGTCCATGCTTTCATGAGCATCGAGTACGACATTCACAACCACCCGCAATGTCTAAATAAACAATTACAAAGATTAAAAGGTATAGCTCCACAGACGTAAATTTCACAGTCAACCTTGAAAAGATGGAATTAAAGTGATGATGGCAAAGTTTATTATAAAAGAGAGGTTATAACAAGGTGGCTAGAAGGTGTTTATAGAACTCTGCATACGTGTAAAACTATCTTGCACCCCCTAGTAAATCTAACCACTTTTTAAAATTGGTGATTCTCATGTTCATGATCTCAAGTTGATTTATCAAGTAAATAAAAAGAAGCAGAACACTTCACATTTTATAATAATACTATTTGTAATTCTTACTATATAAAGAGATTATTTTATCGATTTATAGATGTGTCTGGTCTCTAGCCATTTCTACCTGCAATATTGATAGAGGGTTATTATATCTAATTATATACAGTACTGTCATTAATCCAAACCCTAGTCCAGACTGATCTATTATTCAAACCATGGTGATGGCAGCTGAGGAAACCAAACTTCAGTATCACTTATCTGAACAAGGTCTGGTTTGGATAGTGTACAGTATTGACGGATTAATTAGTCTTTGTACCTAACCAAATAGTTCCATACATTTTCTCTGACATACACATCCATTCATTATCTAAAAATCTTCAGTTTTGAAACACACATATTATAATAGAGATGCATTTTCATTTTAAACGATGATACATGATAACACACTAGGTTAATTAAAAAAACATGTTTTTTAACCATGGAAGGTGAAAGTGTCCCCATCACTTCACTGGTTGCTTTCCTGTCAATAAGCTGCTCCCACATGCTTTTCAGCCACTAACATGCTTTTGGTGAAATGACAAAGGAAGTCAAGCAGTAACAGAGTTTCTGGAAGATGAGGCAAGCAAACTGGGAACTTCCATCAACCCAGTATAGTACCAGATATCTGTTATATTATATTTTTCTTTACAAACTGCACATTTGAGAGCTATGAAGCTAATGAAGTGAGACCTATGAATATTGAGAAGTGGTAATACTGTTATTGTTTTAAAAAAATATGTCTGAAAGATTTCTGGAATTTAGGCAGGTTTCCATCCATGTTTTTTTGTGCTGTATACATTGTGTGGACTGTCAAAAACTAAATTTCAGTTTATAAACATTGCTAATGTAGTTGTATTTTGCCACAGAGTGGAGCACTGCTGCTGTTGAAATGCAAGTTAAGTACCAACCTCCCACAACAGCTCTACTACTATAGCCTAATGATGTTAATTATTTAAAATTGAATTGTTAAAATATTATCCAAGTTTGAACCATTGTCAAATAAATCCTGGCAAACCAAAAAAAAAACGTATATGGTCTAAACTTTATACTTTATGTGGCTACAGTACCTAATTCTGCTCGGTACACTTGTGGAGTGATTTTAGCCAATTCTTCAAGAGCAGTCTATAATTCTGATGACCACAGCCCTCAATGGGGTCGTGGTCTGGACAATGACCTGGTTAATCTCAACGGCATCCCATCATGTTCCTCACACCATCCCGACACAGCTTTGTTAGTCTCACCTAGCTAACAAAATCATGTAATCAATCTTACCTGCCTTTTACTGCCAGTTGCTGTACAGGTCTCAGAGCAGTTTTGGCAGAAACACATGTAATGTCAGACATGTATTTTCATTTAAAAATCTGATACGACACTAGCTGTTGTTTTTAACCCATTGAACCTTTCTCAGTCCATGCATTAAAAAAAAAAGTATGTCTTACATACAACCCCCACCACGGCTGTAAATTCAAAATTACAGTGTGATGAAAAAGTTGATGACCATGACATATATCAACATATAAGCGATTATCCAGATATATGCAAAAATGTAGGTGTGACAAACAGTAGAATAAATAAACAGATAGGCAGACATCACCCTACAATGCAAGAATCTGATACACTAAATAACTTAATGTTAACACTAACAGCATGATTTTCAAAATGGTCAAAATAAGAACTAGGCCACAAAGTGATTTCTAAAAGCTGATCTGTGCCACTGGTTTTCAAAGGGTTTAGATGAAATGAGTCGTGTCTTCACTTGCTGACACTTTAGAAATGTAAATCAAGTGACGTGGTTACATTAATCAGGCTTTAAAAATCATTTTGCGACCTAGTTCTTATTTTGCCCCTTTTGAAAATCATGCTGTAAGTTTCATGTCACATACAGATGGGTGGATGTACGGATGGACAATATATATCTCCAGAATCTGATATTCTCAATAACGTATACCAATAGCAGGTTTCCTGACATTTGAGCTAGCGATTTTCCAGATATATGGATACACCTGTGTGGCATTTGTATGTCACTGCATCCTCTTTGCAGGGATTTCAGCCCCAGCAGTATATAGGAGGCTGTCTGATCCGGTGGTTAAAGAAAAGCGCTTGTAACCAGGAGGTCCCCGGTTCAAAGCCTGGCTCAACCATTCACTCATTGTGTGATCCTGAGCAAGTCACTTAACCTCCTTGTGCTCCATCTTTTGGGTGAGACATTGTTGTAAGTGACTCTGCAGCTGCTGCATAGTTCACACACCCTAGTCTCTGTAAGTCGCCATGGATAAAAGCGTCTGCTAAATAAACAAATAATAATAATAGTGAGGCCCTACAACTCTTTCATATGTTACTAGTAGGTGTGAGACAGCAGGGAGGGGGTTAAAGCCTCCCTGAGGAAAACATGTGCGTAGGCACATTTGTTTAATTGTTTAATTTAATTGTTTCATTGTTTAACTGTTTTATTGTTTAATTATCCCTTGCACCTGGGCGGTAATTGGGAATTGGGACCAGGTGCAGGGTATAAAGGACAGGCAGTCAGATTAATCGGGGGCTGCTGAGTAGAAGGAGGCAGAAGTGAGGTGCTCTGCTTCTGAGCAGTCCTGAGAAGAAAGTAGTAAGTGCAGTGTTCAGCCCGTGTGGTTTTTGTTCTTGTGTATGTTGGACAGGTAAACGGCTTAGCCGTCCTGCGAGTTAGTCAGGGAATAACCTGTTTAGTCAGCACTCTTAATGGAGCTAGGTGTTTATTTTGTGTTTTGTTGTGTTTGTTTATTTTTGTGTTTATTAAAATATAGCGCGTGAGAAAAATCCATTTCTGTGTCTACTGCGGCGTATTTTTAAAGGGGCACGAACCCGAGTGGCAGCGGTTCATTTACATAGGGAGTAATGCCGACCTGTACTCACTGCTGTCAACTGAAATAAACAGTTCTTCTGTAACTGGTGACCTCAGATCAACCTTACATCCCGCTGCTAAAATAAGAAGCTATCTTTAGATGTATGGAAAGAATGATGACAGTCATCGTGTTACCAGTGATACTGCAGAGCGAAGTGAATCAGCTATGCTGGGCCAAACTGAGAATCTCACTGTTAGGTACGATTAATCTTTTGAAAATGATTGTGGTGCCTCAGATAAATAATGTCACATGTAATGCTCTCTTAAATACACTAAACACACACTTCTCTGGGGTACCTTGCTTCAGCTGCATTAAATGGCATGCCTTTGAATGAGATTGGAGAGTTTCGATACAGTACTGCATATAGCACAGCAGGCTTGTAGTGATAGAATCTCAGCTGGATAAGTTGTTGCTTTTAAAAGTGAATGGACTAAGCTGTATGATGCAATCAGAATATCTTTCTCATACATGTATGCTGGGATCACTGCTATAACTTAGTAAAATCAGAAAATAGCATAGCAGACTTTCTTTTTCACAAGGCCATCATTCTGTAAAGTGGAAGTGTTGATTAATAAACGACAGTAGGAGTGTGATTAGCATGGCGTGGTATTTAAATTAGGTTCAAAGAGTTCTACAAGCTACTTTTTATACTCTGCCTAAGATTCATAAAGATATTCGTAATCCTCCCGGTAGACCAATAGTGTCTGGATTTGGTTCTTTGACTGAACCTTTGTGTGAATTTGTAGACTATTTTATAAAACCTTTGATACATCAGATTTCATAAACAAGGTTAAAGCGATGATTTGACTCCTACAGATATTCTATTAACTATGGATGTATCGAGTTTATACACAAACATCCCACACAGTGATGGCCTGGCAGTCATAGAACACTTTTTAAATTTGGAAAATTATACAGATAATCCTCCTATATCTTATCTACAGGAATTGGCTTCTTTAGTGCTTCATAGGAATTATTTTAGATTTGAAAACACTTTTTATTTATAAATACATGGGACTGCAATGGGTACAATTATGGCTCCCAACTATGCCAATTTATTTATGGGCAAATTTGAGATGGATTATATTTATAGAAATAATCCTTATTTACAAATGATTAAATCATGGGTCCGATATTTCTGGACGGGCAAAATTGATGAATTGAAGGAGTTTGAAACATCTGTAAATAGCAGTCAATCTACTATCAAATTTGAGATGTCATTTGACTGTAATTCCATTGCCTTTTTGGATGTCCAGGTTTTAATAGTTGGAAATTATTTTTTTACTTCAGTTTATAGGAAAATACAGACAAGAATAATTTTCTCAATGCTACCAGTTTTCATATGTTGTCTCTGAAACTGAGTTTACCTTACAGTCAGTTACTGACGTATTTGTATACTGAGCAGGACTTTGATAAACATGCAGAAATTGTTGGTGAAAGATTTAAAGTGAACAGTTATAAACCCCATTGGATTAGCCGGGCATACAAAAAGGCAAAGGATACGGGCAGGGAGATGCTATTGCAGACTCGTGCCTATAAATCAAAATCAGATGCCTTGGTTTTTGTCTCTACATACTCACCTGAACAGGTTAAAGAGGTTGTTAAAACACATTGGCATATATTGTCAAGTGATTCTAAATTAAAAATTGATTTTAAAAATGTTTCTCGTTTTGCATATAAACGATCTAAGAACTTAAAGGACCATTTAACTAAGTCAGATATGTGTAAGATAAATTATATATGTGACCCCTGCAGGTCATTTTTTCTGGCAATTATCCTTGTCAGAATTGTTCAAATTGTAAAGCCATGATTAAAGGGGAATACTTTACACATCCGCACACGGGAAAACACATTTTTGTAAAAGGCATAATCACCTGTAGAACCAGATATGTTGTGTATTTGTTGAAATGTCCGTGTGGTTTGTGTTATGCAGGGAAAACAATATGAGAACTGAGATTGAGAACACATGAACATAAAAGTGCTATATGCAACAAAGATATCAAATCTTCTGTTGCTAGACACTTTAATGACTTCAACCATGACGTTTGTTCTCTACGTTTTTTGGGCATAGAAATTGTACATACCACTAGGAAAGGAGGGGATAGAGATCAGTTTCTCTTACAAAGAGAGGTTTCGTGGATTCATAGGTTGCGTACTGAAGCCCCTGGGGGATTGAATAAGGAATTATCCTTTGCCCCTTTCCTTAAATTGGCTCCATTAACTTTTTCTGAATTGTAACTTTTTTTGAATTGTAACTTTTTTAAACTGATTTATTTATTTATTTTTTTGAACTGATACTTTTTTGAATTGATACTCATTGTTTTTAATTTGTTTTTAACATCAAAGGATGTTACTGTTACAGCAAGTTATTGACAGGACAGAAACCAGTGAAGGAGTGAGGACAATTCCACCCTCCAGGATGTGCAAGACAGTCTAAAAGCATGGCATGCAAACAGAGATTTATTTAATCTAGTGTAGTAACAGATATCATGTTTTAAAATGTTGTTTTTGTTTATTCACTATTGTATTATTGTATTATTGTATAATCACGGCATAAAGTGTGTGTGAATATTTAATTTGTTTTGTGTTCCTACCCCTGCACGTGCCTTGAGTGAATGATCCTGCTGAATTTCAGAGCATGGAGTCGATTTCTAGTGATTGACAGCTATCCTCCAAACGGGAGTTAGATGACATCAGAAGCGCCAGCTTCCTTGTTACATTGGGCGTAGTCGGCAGGATTCAAACCTGCGCAGGTACACCCCTACTGATCTATCGAATATTGAATTCAATAGTGAATAAACAAAACCAACACTCACAATAAATCATAATAATAATCTAAATGATACTAAATAACAAACCATATTGTGAACGTGCAAATAAAAATACATTCAAATACCAGCATGTACTTGTATTGCTGGAAAAGTGTACACTTGATTACTAAATGTATAGTACTTTAGATGACCCTGACCATTGGTCTTCTGCAGATAGTTTTACATTTACATGTGAATGTGTGTGAGTGATAGGTCGCATTTGCATTTTCTATATTGTGTTATGGTTTGGCAAGGATGGGGTTAAATCCCCTATCCCCAGAATAAAAAAAGTTTCTTCATGTGTCCTGCATTATACAGCCATGTGATTGGTTGGATAATCAATTAATCAATGTAATTAATTGGTCCATCTGAGCTGTGCAGATAAAAGTACTGTTTGAAAGCAAGACAGAAGCTCTGCAGTAAAAGAGCCTGGGGCATATTCACAAAACATGTATGACCGGGTTCACATACTTTTTTTCTAAAAAGAAAAAAAAATCATGTTTAAAGCTTCAAATGAATGCCTTCATTTGAGAGGGTTTAAGACCACCACAGTTGTTTCGTGCTAGTTCTGTAACATTAGCAGTTTTTTCCCTTTTATAAATAAATGGTGCAAACTACATAGCCCCTTTATCCAAACCTGCGTCTGTATCATGCAGGGTCTCCTCTGTGAAGAACAGCTTGTGTGGATTTTCTGTCAATAAGCATTCCAAAGTGCTGAACTTCATCTTCACTTGGCTGTGTAACACTTGTCTTCCAAAACACTGGGCTACCCTGTCACGCCAATTAGTATTCTGTTTAAAAACATTTAGCTTCACAAAGTTGTATTAAACATCTGACCGTGCATGCCACTTTCTTTGGTGTATATCTGTCTGTATAAATACATAAAGGATTGTGTGATTTAAATGGTGGCAGTGTTTATTTCCACAGCTGTTAGTTAAATTGAGTAAAAGAAAATCTTAGGAACGTTTCATTTCAATTCTGTGATTATAAACGGTGATGACGTCAAAATACGTAAATAAGACTAAGTCCAGGATACTAAGCTTATTTTTCAGCCCAACACTGTGAAGTGGCAGGGCTGATGGAGCCATCAATGAGAGCAGTGCATGGCTGCAGATCATTTCATGGTGAGAAAGTGCTGGCTCCATCTCAACGATTCAATAAACTATCGTCTTCTACAATGTCAAGCAACTGGATCACCATGTTA
Organism: Acipenser oxyrinchus oxyrinchus; assembly: GCA_030684275.1. NCBI lineage: Eukaryota > Metazoa > Chordata > Actinopteri > Acipenseriformes > Acipenseridae > Acipenser > Acipenser oxyrinchus. Next base: position 19,335,386 of record CM060264.1, on the reverse strand, counting down.
TTATTTCTCATGGCTGGTAGTTACCAATGGCCCTGTGGAATTCACCCAGTTAATCTCACTCACATACTAACTGCCAGCTCTTTAAATACACAGCAGAGTCTGCTTTTAAAGAACTACAGTGTATGAGAATTCCAGGAGAGCTGTCCAGGCTACCACTCAAACCTGGAGGTAGGTCCACAGTTTCCAACATGTTTCCCCTCCAATGGGTCTAAACGCCCTTTATCTTAAATTAATTCAGTTTCTGTTTCTGAAAGTATGAATAATATGAATTAAGAGTGGGAGGGTGCTACAGTTGACCATATTCCAGAATCCTTCAGCACTGGACACGACCAACTCAAACAATGAGCTGAGAGCTATACTCATATGAAGGACATCACATTGGCATGTCATTAGAAAATAAGTTGACGTTAAAAACCTCATCACTGCTTTCAAACAATGTAGTGTTTATTGTGCCATTGTGCCATTTTTATCCCTCGTTTGCTTTGCTAATTATTACAAACAATGTCCCCTTAGTGCGCTCCAAATGTGACATTACCATGTGATTACAAGTTTCCCATAGTGAAAGCGTAGCAAAATGTAAGAAAGCATATTGAAAGCATGGCAATGCTCAGGTAAGCACTGTAAAGCCCTGAGATGTATAGAAAACATATTACAAAACATGGCAAACCAAGGTATACAATAGTAAATGCATAGTATAACCATCGGAAAAGCAGGTGGGGAAACGAAAAATGATGTGCACATTTACTGTGGTGAATATTTATATGGGATAACATGAAGACTGAAAGAAATATTTAAATATATTCATATTTTTACATACACATTTATATTGTTTTTGTCTTATGTTGAGACAGGTTACTTTCAAAGCTATTTACGCCAAAAGGTAAATAGCTTACATTTTTTTAAAGGAGAAAAACACCTGTTAATGTTACAAAACTAGAAATAAATACACACGTTATTTCATTTAAGGCAGTTTAAATTACTTTTGAAAATGTCATTTTGTCTTTTCCATCTAATAAAATCCAGTATCCAGGAATCTTGTATCTCACTGATACCTCTGGGAACTGAAGGATGCTTACTGGACGGAGAAAATAAATGTATGTGTGCTTCACCTGGGCAATCTTCCCAATACACATTGATCATCCTGTTTTGAAACAAGAGCAAAGGCAGTTGTTTTTCAGAAAGGAATACAATATTTTGAACAACATAAAACTTAAAAGAAACAATCATTTAATTGATCCTTCCCACTATTCAATTATTTATTTATTGTTTTTTTTCCTCTCAGAAATGTGTCTGTTTTTGCACTTGCTTTGAAACAGGGGTTAGTTGAATCCATTTTAAAAACAAAAAACAGGCCCAAAAATAGTTAGAACGCTCCCTACAAATATATATTGTTTGTTCCTTTCCTGTCCCCTGCCACTGTTCTATTTTGTATCTATCTGTTGTGGCAGCATCGTCACTTTCACTTTTCTGCCAGTTTCCGAACAGTAGAAGTGGCTGACAAACTCCCTCTAGGGACAAACCGTCACTTGTTATCCTCTTAGAGAAGCACTCTGCTCACAGAATACCCTGGAGATTTCATTATCTTCATATAGAAACACTTACTACACATAACCTAGTCTTCCTCAGGATTCGCTGCCTCCAGTCACAACAGTCAGAGCCTGTTTTCTCTTAAGGAAGTTTCCTGTCAGGATCATACAACACGATACATTATAATTAGGGCTTCTGATTTTCGGTTATAACCGATAAACCCCGCCCCCCCGACACAAAAATAATTAAATCGGGGGATAGCCAATAAACACCGGAAAACACAGTAAAAACTGTGGAAATGGTTAATCTATTCACGTTGACTTTACCCTTTTCACATTTAAAAAAATTACACCTACTACAAAAATAATAATAAATGCATTTCCCTGTGCTGCTGGGCAATATCCCGCCTTCCTGACTTGTATCTATCATTGATTAGTTCTGAATAATTTAAACCCGCCCCAACTACTGAGTGACAGCACATTCCTACATTTCTATTAGAGACTCTGCTTGCAAGATTTAAAACGAGATTACAATCAGGATGAAGGCTTGTTAGCAGGACTTAAAGCTGTATTACAGTTAAGACACTGAGGATTTAAAACAGAATTGTGGCGAAATGTACAAAAATGCATACACACAAAAACCCCAGAAGAATGTGCCCGTGGCCACAGGGATTTCGTTGTGGAAGACAGCAATGGAAAAGGTACAATTTAAGTGTGCAAGTACTGTCGAGTTACTATACATATTTTGACACACACAAACACAAAAAAAAATGCTCAAGTATTTTGGAAAGTAACCGAAAACACTAATTTCATACAGTATATCAAAAACGAAAGCCCCCCAAAAAAACGATTTACATAAAACTCGAAAATAGCAAAAAATAAGCACCGAAAAATACAATTAATAAAACACGAAAAACAGAAGCCCTAATTATAATACAATAGCACATTTTGTGTCACATATGATACAAAGTGCAAATAAATGTAAAAAGCTTCCTAAACAGGGGGTCCCCGTGTGGCTGAATTGGAGGACACTCACTGACTTTCAGTTCTCTTGAGCTATTCTGGGGGAATTGCAGCTGTGATGGAGCGTAATTGGACAAAACTGGGGAAAAATGTAAATGAGAATTATATATTTTTTTAACACTAGAACCGCCACGGTAGTCATTTTGACGGGTTTGGATTTAAAATGTGAATGAGTCTGCGTTTGTGAATGCAATGCAGTTGTCCTTTTTTTATTTCTTTCTTGATTTTTTTTTTTTTTTTAAACAGACAACCGCATTGCATCGACAGTACGCAGATTCGTTTACATTTTAAATCTCATTAATCCCGCGGCGGTTCTAGTGTTAAAAACTCACACAATTTTTGGGATTATTCCTTATTTTACTTTGTGGTATTCTTGTCTGTTGTTGCCTTTAATCAATTTTCAAGTTCAAATTTTTGGGCCATGACAATTTTTTAACTGAATCCAATCAGGAATTTTTTTTCAAGTTCAATAAATATTTTATTTCAGCTCCAACATTATTGTAATTATTGATATTGAAATAGCTGAATGACAGGTATTACAGGTGTACTATCTTCATTATCTGCAATAAAACATAACTAATTACCAGATAACTGCATAAGATAATGTACTTAAACTAATAGAATCTGATCTACATGTTTAATATGCACCAGGTCTATTCCCTGTAGAACCGCATTACCAAGTCTAGTAGGTGCTTACATTCTATATGTCATTTCATCTACAAGTGGCACTATTTAATTCTTATTTGAGTTTCATTTGTTTGTTTTAATTACTAGTAGAGGGGTTTTATTTACATATCAATTGATTGTTTGAGTAAAGTGTCCATTATGTACTGAACTGTAACACATACTGTAAATCATTAAGCCTTTCTTCCTCAGTGGTAAAAACAAACTATATGTGGTGGTACAGAATTTCTTAAAAAATCGTACACAAAACGACCCAGCATGTCTTTTTTATATGTAAACTATTTGACTTATATATATATATATATATATATATATATATATATATATATATATATATATATTTGAACATAATTTTGATCTTTTATTTAACATCATGTAATCAAAGAAACTACAAAATGATATCGCAAAAGTCTACCGGAAGCCATAATAGTCGTACAGGATTTCATGCAAAACTTTTGGCAATAGCTGTAAGCCTACTTTTAAAAGTATAAAAACACAATCATTTTGTGTTTTATTGCCCATGGAAACCCAACATCTTCTCTTTCCTCTTCCTGCTCTTTCATCCAGATAACCTCTAGAGTACATCTACTTCCAGCAGCAGACAAGCGGAGCGTTCATCTCTCTTTCACAAAGAATTAGGAGCAGCACGAAATAGCTGACTAGTCGACCAGTTGAATAGAAAAGTGATAGTCGATCTCAGAAACAGGTAGCCGACTAATCACACGTCACGTGAAGTCATTGTGAAGCGTGCGGTTTCATGTAGGTGGAAGTGCAGTAGTGGCTGCCATCCATTAACATATCAATGACATTTAGAACATTAATAAAACGCTTTTTAAATTCCAGTTTAATACTCCGTGTTACAAAACAGTATGTTAACAAATAGAGCACCAGACATTATCAAATAGTCAACCTATTCTGCTATTTTTACTCTGACTGTTGTTCTCCCTCTGCACAGCCTCACATCTAACATCTTGCCTTCACTCCATATAAAAAAGGTTACAATGTTGTCAAATGAACCTGTGTATTCTTGGTTTGCAATTTATCATTTGTGGTAATAATAAGATAAGTAATGCAACTAATTACAACTAACTGGCATACAAAACTGGACTCTAAACTCAGTCTTTAGCGTTTTTGTTTTACATGTATCATATACCATATGTATTACATTTGAGTTCCTCTGTAAAAGCAGATACACTGATGTTTTTTTTTTTTTTTTAAATGTCCAGATTATTCCACAATCGCAGTGTATGGCTTTATAAAGCCAAAAGCTGCCATGGGCTCTCAGGGAGTAAACAACTGTTTTGTGAATGATGTCCTGAAGTGGCCTGTTTTTTGTGGAGTTACTCTGGGCTATTTTTTTTTTCAGCCAGTCTTCAGACTTTGCCCCCTCCTAGATGACATCCAGACCGCAAAGCATTTTATAACACAGAACAGAACATTTCAATCCAGTAATGGCTTCACATGCTTGGGTCTGAGTTACGATTTAGTAATGTCACTAATGCAAGCATCTTGTCTGGGAAAAGGTTACAAACTCTATTGTGATAATTCTTACACAAGCCCAGTACTTTTTGAAGACCTTGATAAAAACAACTTTTGCTGCCTGCGGAACAGTAAGAGAAAACCAGAAAGGATTTCCGAAGACAAAGGTCAATGCTCTGACAAAGAAATCAGAAAGAGGCAGCATCAGGTGGATTACAAAACACAAGCTCCTGTTTGTAAAGTGGATTGATGCCAGAGAAGTGTCTGTGTGCTCCTTTTCTGTCGACACAGTACAAAGAAAGGACAAAAGTACAGGTGCTTGGCTGAGAACAAATGTAAAAATACCCACTGCCATCAAGGACTACAGTAAGTACATGGAAGGGGTGGATTTGTCGGACCAGATGCTCACCTATTATCAAGTGGCACACAAAACCCAGAGATGATACAAGACCTTTTTTTTAATCATTTTCTAGACATTGCAATTGTCAACAGTTTCCTGTTGTACAAATAAGTGGAACTTCTGTCACGAAGGACAATTAAGTCAAAGATAAGTAATTATTTTAATTACTAAAGGTAGCCAAACTACGCCACATGGTGAAATATACGGGCACCAGGTCCCGAAATATGAATATACTTTCGTGATTAAATCTAATATTTAATAAACTTATATCCAAATCCTTCCTTGCAGGTCCTTTTTTTTATCCCAGGACCACACAACACACTCCACACAAGATACAATTATAAACAAGCTTTATTTAGTACAAAATAATTCTTTAAAATATAAAAACTTCAGTTACAATCCAGTATTATTCCTTATTCTTGCTCATCTGGTTAACACGGGATAGCATACTTAGTACACATTTTAAAACACCTCATTCAATAACGAGGGTATAGCAACGAAAAAGATAAGATCAATATTTGGCAGAACAATTGAATAAAATCCACTAAATCGTAGTGCAACTACTTGTCCAACGCGACCAGCTAGAAATCTGGGTATGCAAGAGAAAACAAAACAACAAAAAAAAAGAAAAGAAATCAATCTCAATCTCACGAATTTCTGTCCCGGTTCCGTTGATAGCTGAGAAAAGATCCAACTCGTTACACCCGTGCCTACAGAGGGCTCTAGAAAGAATCGCCCATGTCCAGCACAGCTCCCTCTAGCCTCCAGGAACGCTCACAGATTCTCCCGTGCAGCAATAACAGTTCCAGCTGGCAGCAACGCTGATCCCGGCACACACTCTAGCCCCAGGAAAATCAGTCTTCAGCACAACGCGTATAAACACAGATTTTAGTCCCTACACAGATTTACTGCATAGTCAAACTTCACTCAATTGATCTATCAAAAAAAAGAAAGAAAGAAAAGTCTCGGCTCATTCCAAGCAATTTCACCCTGTATATCACGGGAGGGGGTATAACAGTCACAGGATTGAAATCTCAAAAATAACATCCGTCAGTGTCTTTAAGCAGCCAAACATGAGCACCAATACGTTTTTTTTTGTTTTTAGTATTGTACTTCCCTGTGTGCTGCCGGAGTCGCGTCTCTCTCAATCTTCGTACTCTTTCATCCATGAAACGTTGTTCTTTCCTTTCTATAGCTCTGTTCCCACACTCTTATCCACCTGCTCCCCTACTTAATCCATTGATATTGGGTCGATCTTGCGGGCCTTTATTCCTCTTCCCTTGTCACGGTTCATTCATTTTCCTTCTCCCGTTTGTGAGTCGAAGCACTCTTTTTATTGTCTGTGAGGGATAGATTAGGGCAGGTGAAACACCGGAGATGATTACTGTGGGAGTCGGGAGTCAGAGATCCCAAACTGGTCTCAGGTGTGGTGTTCAAGCATACTAATTAACAATTAGTGAATACAACAAAAACAAACCACGCAGTGAAAAAAAAAGAAACTTCACACACAAAAATTATAACAATAAAAATCAAACACATCATGATAATAAAAATTAAACACATTAATAATAACCGTAAATATTTTAAAAAAATATTTAGTGCACACAATAATAATAACACTTGCTCCACCCCCACCATCCTAACAACTTGGTCATTCATGACACTTCCACCATGCCCTATTACTGGAACTGTGTAAAGAGGAGATCCCAGTACCTGGTCCTTCAGGTGTTGTACAGAACCGGCATATTCCTGAACCTCTCATAGATGCTGAGTCTTTATTATTATTATTTGTTTATTTAGCAGATGCCTTTATCCAAGGCGACTTACAGACACTAGGGTGTGTGAACTATGCATCAGCTGCAGAGTCACTTACAATTACGTCTCACCAGAAAGACGGAGCACAAGGAGGTTAAGTGACATGTCACACAATGAGTCAGTGGCTGAGGTGGGATTTGAACCGGGAACCTCCTGGTTACAAGCCCTTTTCTTTAACCACTGGACCACATAGCCTCCTGAGTCTGTTGATAGCACTTTGAAAGCAACTGAAGTAAGAAGAAATTATGCCCTGTGCAAGAAAAAAACTCCATGACTGTGATGTGCCACTGCGTCTCATCATAGACAGCAACTGTTTCATGAAAGTAATGTTTAAAGGAATCTACCATAGCAATATGTTTGGAATGTTTCTCTCTTTTTATCACTTTTTTACTTGAATATTTTGTAGTTATTGTGTTATTTGTAGTTTGCTATAAATGACTAACTTTTGCTCTGGTGTTCCACTAAATTTCTCTCACAGAATGGATTTTTATTTTTATTTTGAATCCCCAGTTTGTGCTGAGTTATTACTTACAAGGTACTTACCTGAAACCCTTGTAGTTAGAGTTGTAAGCACTAATATAACAGTAAAAATCAGGCGAAAATAAGCGGGACCTCAGAGGGTTAATAAAAAGAAAATTATTCACACAGGAAAAGTGCAGCACACCACTGTAGTCATCTACGTTCAATACAATAGAAATCTACTGTCAAAAATCAGTTCCTTTAAACAGTATCAGCACAGCAAAAAAAAGAAAGTTAGAATACTTGAAGCTAATAAAATAGAACTGGTATAATACTTAACAGCTGTGTAAATCACTAACTTTCAAAAAGTAGTTTACATTCCAAATACAGGACTTTCAGAGTTATAAGAATCAATACAGAGGCATTTAACTGTAACCAGAATCTTTCCAGTTCGTTATCATATAGTTTTGTTAAATCAAATAAAAATAATTTTAAAAATGGTGCACGTGTAAAAAAAAATAAATAAATAAAATAAATAAATAATACATACAGCAGTACCTGAGGAGCACCTGTGGTGGGCGAGTGGCTGACCTTGTGAAACACAATAGTGGATATGTACTTCAATAACACAAACAGTTACACAGCGTCAAAAACACTCAACGCGGTAACCATCACGGCTAAAGTATGCCGTGCTGAGAAGATATTACTCACTCGGTCGGCAGACGCTCTCCAAGCTCCTGGGTTCCTGGGTTCCTGCGCTCCTGGGCTCTTGTGGCCGGCATGTCAGGCCACTTTGGCCTGGCTAGCTTCTTCTCTTTTAGCAAAGCTCCTTTAAAAAGAAGCCGCGGAGCAGATTCAGGATGACATTGGTGGAACAGTGGCAATCAACACAGGGTGCGTCGGGTCTCCAGGACAACCAATTCGCCGTCATTTAACAAGGGGTGCAAGGTAGAGGTAAACAAAGGTTACATTATAAGTAGGGTTCCTGGTTTTTAAAACTAGATAAAACACCACTGGCACAAAAAAAAAATTAATCAGCTTTACTTTATAAACACCGGTAAAACACCACAAAGGCTTCGTCTGGTGATCTTCAAACCAGAGTTGTTGACAAGTTTTAAAAAATCGGTGTGCATCATCACATACATTACTCACACAAGAACTGCTCAACAGTTTGACATTTAAGCAGTGTGTGACGTTCACATTTGTGTAGTCGCTACACTGATAGAAAGGGGGGTGGCTGAACCATCCAAAATGTTTAAAATATGTTTTTTTTTAAAACCAATATTGTAAATGCAATTTTAATACTTTATTTAGTTATATAATGTGTAATATTTTTTTTGTTATTTTCATATATAGTGTGTTTCTTCATATTTGGTGTTGATTGGTTAGCACTCCTTAAAGTGGGAGCTTATTTGAGATGACACAATTCCTATAACAAGGTTTACTGAGAAATGACACCTCGCACAACAGGATACCAAGTCTGAACACAGATTCATTCACACACAGAGGAAAAATGGTAGCAGCTAATGAATAGAACACTTTGAGCATCATTCACTGATAATGGATTTCTTTGTACGAATGTAAGTTCTGTTTCCAACAATGTTGCACACAGTCAATGTGAGCTAGAGTGACCTCAGCTTGTGGGCTTTTGATGATAATATGCTTTCAACTGTAACATTCATTTATTTTATAATGATTTCATTTAAGTTGTCAAAGCCACATCAGCTTGGTGCTGCATATGTCATAGAAACATAAATGAATTACCTTTTACTTTAATCCTTTTTTTATTATTGTAAACCAAATCAATGAAGGATGTGTGTATAAATGCAAGTGGTCCTGTATTACCTGTAAAAGGAATAAATGGTTTGCTATGTTTTTGTAGCATTAAAAACCATAGCCTTGCTAACATTTTACAAAATGGCATGGCACGTGTTCAACATACACTGTTCTATAGTGATTATTCTAACTTGCTTAAACAACGATCCATAATCTGGATTCATCAGTGACACCAAAATGCAATTTGCACCATTGTTTGTGAAAGAAAAATAAACTGTTAATCTAGAAACAAAAATATCGACACACCTTTGAGTCCTTATATTATTAACCTTGGGAGTTGTTTTGTATGATTTACAGCCAGGGTCAACCGATTTTCTCTCAATTCCCAATATTAACCCTAAAAAATGGGAAATGACTTTTTTGCACTGATGTATATATAAAATAAAAACAAAAAATGAATCAATTTATTCTCATGATTCAATTAATGCTAATAAATATCCTTCAACAAACTTTCCTTGTGACATTTCTACCTTTCTAACATGAGACCTTTGAGGTCTTGAAAGCTTGTGATTAATTATTGTTTAGTTAGTCCAATAAAAGGTATCACATCTCCTTCTCTTTGTCTAACATGCCAAAGAAATCTTACCCCAACTGTGGCAGTCATGACATTGAAAAGTATTCCTGTTCTAAGTTTTACACATCATGATTCACAGCTCCTGTAGCAGGCCCTCTTCCCTAGTAATTGCTCTTTTTGTCAGCTACCTCTCTAGTATAGGAATATATGTGTAGGAAAACAGATTACCGCTTAACAAAAACAGAGTGTCACCTTGCACTTTCTGTCAAGTGTATGGAGTGTGACCAGAGACCTGTCAGTGACACAGGCAGGATGTCACAGGCCTGCCAACATACTGTAATGATGAATTTTCTATCGCTAATATTATACAGACTTCCATCGCTCTAACTGAAAGCTAGATGCAACTTGTCAGTTCATTTGTTGACAATGGCAAGGTTTCCATGTAGAGTGAGAATTTCTCTAGTTATTGTATTAAACATTGTTTTAGAGCTCAATTTAGATTGACCTAACCCTTTCTCATGATAAAACCAGTCTGGAATACCCAGTGAAGACCAGAAACATTGCACAGCTCAGACACAAACCTGCGCTCCCTGAGTGAATGACTCACACCACACATCACATGCTTACCAGGTGATCCACTCGCTGGATTCCATTTTGTTCAGGCAGGTTTAAAGTAAAGAAAAGAGAACTCAATGCCTGATCTGAGGATGCTTTTTGAGGAAAGTAAAAATCAATGTTTAGAAATAATCTTTTTACAATAGAATTTGTCATACAGTATAGCAGTGGTTCTTTGTAAGCGATAAGGGGTTTGTCAATACTGTTTCTGCAATCAAAGAAAATCAAAAACAAGTATCTGATATCCTGTCCAAAATCTATGTGTTATCATTGCGTCAAAGTGAAAAATGTAATGTAATGCTATGTTATGTGGCTGTAAAGTGCGTATTGTAAAGTTGTATTGTAAAGTTGTATTGTAAAGTTGCCATTTTACCAAGGCACAGAGGGAGAGGTAGTTATCTAATTAGTTTAAGGCTGTATACTGTAGTTTAAACCAGTCCCCTTTTGTGAGTATGACTCCTCCGTGCTTCAAACGAAGAGCAGAGAGGGTAGCTGAGTTGTACTGGCTGCATGAGCAGGTAGTGGTGTTAGGTTCAGGTGCAGTTTGGTTCAGAGGAAGAGGTTTAAATGGTATTTGTATTTGAATCTAAACTGTTTATAAGAGAGTTGTTTTAATAAAAACAAAGTATCCTTAAGGTTTTCACTTCTGTCTACAAGAGCTTTCACCAATAGAAGTAGACCTAACAATGTCCATGATTTGTTGCAGCCAAAAGAGTTACCGTATTCCTTCAAACTTTTCGAACCATTTTTTTCTTCAAAAAATATTCTGCATCTTAAATTTGAGTACAGTATAGTGATGCGTGTATTAAAATCGGCAACAAAAGACGTGACTACCCGAGTACACAAACAGCAACGTCACCGACTGTCGAGAAAAGACGAATAAAGACGTCACTGCCCGAATACACAAGCAGCAACGTGACGTACTGCAAACCAAAATATTTCTGCCCAATCTCGAATCGTCCATGACATTCAGGCAGCCATTTTCAAAGAAGCGTCATTAGCGGCATGAGGAATTCATAGAGAAGCTTTTACAATTTCAGTGTTTCTAACAAACAGTACCAGCTTGGACAGATCGAAAATGCTGATCAGACCCCCGTATTTTTCAACATGCCAAGCAATACCACAATTCACAAATAGGAAGAAAAACAGGTGTGAGTAATCACAACTGGAAATGAGAAGCAGCACATAACTGTAATGCTCTGTGTGATAGCAGACGGCCGCAAACTGCCTCCATATAAGTAATTGAGGTTGTGTCTTTGTAAATGCAGATTTATTTGATGTTTTATTTTTTCGTCAAATTGAGGGTGTGAACTGTGGGCTTAAATTCAAGGGCATCTTAAATTTAAAGGAATACAGTAATTTTTGTATTTCTTGGGGTCCTTATTCAAAAAATGGAGACCTTTATGTGCTCTTTGTGTTGGTCTGCCTGACTGACACACTCTACATGGTGAACACGATAACTGCCTTGATTTTGCAACATTCTTCATCAAACGTTTATCATACTCTCCTCGTCTCTTATAGACCTGTGATTGAGACCTTTCTGGTTTGGCTATCACTTATTACCTGATTATGCTTATTACCTGATTATGAGGACCCTCTGTATGTGCATGATTTTCCAGTCACCAGTGCAAATACTGACGAGAAGCACTGTAGGTCTTAATAACCTTTTATCATCTACTGTATAAAACAAAATGAATTGCAGAAATGGAACAAATTCATTCAACAGTCCCTGGTTGTCATTTAAAAATGTACCCTGGGTTAGTGAGTATTGAATACATTATTCATAGGATATCTAATAATAGACACAATCAGTTTTAATAGTTTAGATAGGTTAATTAATCAGCATAAGCCTTGATAAAGAATGCCTTATTTCTGGCAAGTTGGTTATTACTATTACTACTTATGACAGGGCAGAAGCCCATTACTTATAAATCAGGTATTTTTTAATCTAAGTTTGGCAGGGAGGGGGTTAATTTCATCCCTGTTAAATCCAGGTGTGGAATGTGGCTGGGTCTTGATTGAATAATTGATCATCAATCAAGACCCAGCCACATAGTATAAGGGAGGCCCAATCCTTTGTTTGTGTTTAGGGTGAGTTTGTGAAAGCCAATGCCCTTTTATTTTGAACTGCTCAGGTTATTTTGTTAGAACAGTTTATTTTGGCTCCCCCTGTGCCTTGTTTCTTTGTCTTTGCTTGTAAATGTGTGCTTCAGTGCTTTGACTGCAGCTCTGTGTGTCTGAGTCTCTCTCCTGCCAGTAACCAGCCTTGCCAGTGACGCTACCGTTTCACACTACTATAATGTAATAGTAGTAATCTTCAAAATTACTAAATGCAGTGTTTGTACTACTAAAGGAGGCATGGAATGGATTTGAGGAGCTTAAGCAATAACTATCACAAAGCGGAAAGGAAGTGAATCAGGTATTGTTTTCATTTATCGGAATTAGGCCATTCCAGATTGTATTATCTACAATCGGCCGAATTGTGAACACAGCGCAAGGCACAAGCGCGAATACAACGCTCGTTAGCACCTGATAACGGGGCACAAACCGGCCAAAAATTCAGGGTGTGGCCTCATGTTCACCTGAGCGATTGTGCCGACAATGCACAGGTTTGTTTGGGTGCATTTTATAGAAGTTATATCCTAGGTGTGCAGTATACTATAGTATACAACAGCATTTTTTATAGGGTGTGGGAGGGGGTTAAAATCCTCCCTGCCAAACACACATGAAAACATGTGTTAATTATTGTTAATTATCACCTGCACCTGGCTAGTATTGTAAATTAGAGCCAGGTGCAGGGTATTAAAGGAAAGCAGTCAGTCTGCTCAGGGCTGCTGCTGTGTGGAGAGCCCAATTGATGGTGTGTTCAATCATACTAAAATGTACTGTGTAAAGCAGGGCTTCTCAAACTCGGTCCTGGGGACCCCCTGTGGCTGCTGCTTTTCATTCCAGCCGAGTTCTCAATTACTTAACTAGACCCTGGCTTTATAAGATGATAACTTTCACCTCTGTAAAATGAACAAGATATGCAGGTTTTTTTTAGACAGGGTTTTTTTGCCTCAGTAAAATATCTATTCCTAGCTACGCCCCTGTAGTGTACTAGTAAAAAAGCTAGTACTTTTTCTGTGGTTTGAGCTTTTGTTTTCTTTTGTAGAGAATTATCCCTCCACTTCACCATTTCCCTCCATAGCACAACTGCTGGTAGCTGAGCTTTGTCAGTAGAACTTCCCAATGGAATATTCTGCTGTTTTGAATTTTACCTGCAAATCCTCATTGCTTGTACAACGTAATTGGCTTGGTAATAATAATTATGTATTTTTAAATGTTTTTTATTATACTTTCATTGTCCTCTTCTTTTGTTTACATAGGCCAACTGCACCCTGTTTAAGAGATTCCAAATTTCAGTCTTAAGGTGCAACCCTTATGAAGTGACATAGTCGAGCTACAAGTTTACCCTTGCACTGCTTACAGTAGGTCCCTAGGAGGCACTAAAGTCTCACACAGGTTTTGTTTGGTCTCCACTTCAATCAGCTTACCTCTCCATGGTAGGCAGCCTTGTTGCCTTCTCTCTCCTAATAAGAGGAGACAATGTTACTGCTGATGACAGAGAGGATTTATAGTGGAGAGTGTGGCTTTCTCCTTAGCAATGAGACGCATGTTTGGGAAACATCATAACTCTTTTTGTCAGAAATGCCATTAGGACTCGATATATATCCGATTGGGATGTGGCAGGAGCATCTCTGCTGCTATGATAGCTTTCTTTAGAAATACACAGTGCTGGCTGCTTACACAGCTGACAAATACAGCACAGAGAACTGACAGACCTCTCTTTCGGTATGCATGATTATTTATCAGAGAAACAGCTTTGTTCTTTTATATCTTTTACAGCATGAAATGCTTGGTTTTATTTAATCATTTTTGCTTTCTACAAGGACTAAAAACAACATGTTGCTGTTCCAAAACTAGAGAATGCTAATTTTAAAAATCTTATGTGAACTCCAAAATTATTCCACAGAATAGAACTCTCACAAAACAGCTAGTTGCTTTTTTAAACAACTCGACTTACACAGCACACAGGCAGCGCCACAAAAGAGACAGACAGTCCATCAGTGTAATGCCCACAAAACCATCTGTTTTCTCGTTATCCAATGATCCAAATAAACATACAAAAATGTTTTATACAAGCGTTATCGCTGGGCTTCTGGGTAGTGTAGTTTACAAAACAATCCATTATTTTTTATAGGAGAATAAGGTGCAGTTGCAAAGCAGAAATCCATTCCCAAAATGCCACTTTCGTTCCCAATGCCTAAGTCTGTGATTCCGCGATCGTGGAAAATTAGTAGCCCTAGACACTGTCCGAGAAGCAGCTGGCAGACCACAATTTGCCTGTTCACAGCCAGAAATAAGTTATTTAAATTTGTATTTCAAGCTTTGTCCCAATTTTTATTTCAAGCTTTACCCAAATGTTTATTTTGAGCTTTTGAGGTTTGCCATTATATATATATATATATATATATATATATATATATATATATATATATATATATATATATATGCAATGTGTTAAGTGCCCTGTAGGTGGAGCATGACTGCACTGGTGTCCAGTAGGTGCCCTAATCATTATGATTTAATAATAATTATTTAATGGAAGCTCCTGGTATTGTTAAGAAATGTTTTTCCTTCTGCATAGCCCTCTGACTGAACAGATGAGCCGCCTGTCTACACAGGGAGTTACAGCAGCGAGTACCACAGATGCAGACTCCCCTGTTTCCCCTTTAGGTTCAGAGCTGGGTCACATGTGATTTAGGCTGCAGTGTTTATGTTTTGTTTGCCCTGGACAGGACTTGAGATTTTTTGCTCAGATGTTGTTTTACTTTTCACATCACCCTCAAACATTCCAGTGGTATTCTAAATAAAGGACTCTTTATTTACACACAAAAAAATATATAAACGGGAATGATGCTGCAGTTTCACATGAAAATGATCACTGTGTGACTGATTCCGTGCTTCATTCTAACATGGTAGAGATGAAATCGATCCATTCCTGCTTCTCAGCCAATTAAAGACAAGCTTTCGTTCCATAAGGTTTATAAGGTGTAAGGTTTACAGGTTTTGTTTTTAACAAACTTTCAAGGCTTTGTGCTAGAAATCATGGCTAACAAATACATTTCAACGCTGCCATGATTGGGAAAAACTGTACAGGAATATCTTCAAAGAAAGATATCTGGAAGTGCACCTTTACTTCCTGTTCTGAGGGTTGCTCCCTGTTCATGCACCCGTTCTTTGGTCTGAGTGCTGCTCCTGGTTCACACAATGCCCTGTTTGCAGTGACTTTAACCTCTTAATGACCAAATTATTTAGTCATTTCTTGTGTTGTTCCCCAGGTTTCAAATAGAGTGTAGGTGACGTACCAGAAGTACTAAACTTTTTTGTTTTAACTTGCTTAGGAATGTTTTAGGACAGTGGTCAGTGACAAATGTTGATCATGGATAGAAATAGACTAGCTTTGAAGACTGTTTTAATTAGTGAATATATGTTTAACACTATCTTCTACATATTGTGTATCTATTGTCTAATTACAGCCATGAGCTCAGGAGTGGATGTCGACGTGCTACTGGACCATAGAACCCAGCAGGTGTCCACTTGAGCCCACCAGCCACCTGGCCAGTAACACCACACCCTGCTGATTTTGCCTCCCTATCTCTCTCGAGAGCACCAATGCAATGCTGCCTATAGAATTCACAGAGAAGATTGACAACTTTCTTGCATATATTGCTGCAGGTAGTAGCAGGGGGTGGCTGTTTAGTTCATAGAGTGGCCACAGCAAGCTTGTGTGCATGCAGCTAAAACTACCCCAGGTAATGTAAACTGGGGTTTCTGATGTCACAGAAGTCTAAGCTATGGAATAATGTACTAAACATTCCCAAGGATTCATATTTTAGCACAACGTTGAACATAAGTTTGCAACTTAGACCCTTCACTGTTTAAATTAATAGAATATATCCTCCTTTATGCTTATGGACTTATAATTACTTTTGTAAGCATATAGGCCTGTTCCAGATCACACATATCAGGAGTATGAGCCTTGTCTGCCCAGATCCTCACAGCTGGTGAAAACTGAATACAGCCTGGAGCAGCCGGCCTGCTTATGATCCCTCACCAATTGGAAAGGTTGCACAGCCTGAACCACGAGAGGCAGCTGGACTGGGATCAGAGGAGCTGGAATCACCCAAACAGCACACCTGACTGGCACTGCTGCTGCCCTGCTTCTGATGCGAGAGGGAGGCTGGCCAGGCCAGATTTAGCTGTAGTGCTGTTCATAAACCACAATGCAGCAGCAAGGTCAAAGGGGTTGCTGAATTGGGGCATGTTGGAGATCTGTCCACTATGAAAACTGCTAAGACCAAACAATGTTCTTCTCACTGTGAATATACATGGGCCAACCATTGAACATAGCTGCACAGTGAATTCATTTGTACAGCTCACAAATAGGAAGGTAGCTAGACAAATGTGTTTCTGTACAGTATTAGTGCTACAATGCGATCACATGTAAAGAAACACAGGAGCTAAAGGGTGTGTGGACAAAGGGGCCGAATACCAGTCATGTTCGCTCACATTTTCCCTTTTATTGGTGTGGATATCTCAAAGAAGTCTCCTGTTTATACTACAGAGAACGACACATGGCCGTTATCTGGGTTACGTGCATTCTGGTCTCCTTTGAAAAACGGGTGATGATTTTCTCGATAGGAGAGTTATTGCACCATTGCACATATTTAGTGATTTGTAGTTTAGAATAGAAAGAGATCATTTATTCACAAAATGAACACCATGGGTGTCAATAGATGATGCAAGACTTTCCAAGAATGTCAGATGAGCAGTTGCAGGACATTATCCTAGATGTTTACCAACTGAAGAGCGCCTCTGTCCAGATGGCAAGTATGAACTCCTGATGCACAAAGACAAAGATGCTCTGTTGCACGTGAAAGTCCAATCCAAGCAAAAGCATAGTTATTACTTGTGTCATATAATGGTGCCACTAATGGTGTACAGCCAATATCATCCTGGTACTGCACATGTAGGTGAGGAGTCAGGGTGGTGGGATGTTGTGCCCACATTGCCTCTGTCCTATGGTATTTAGGATACCAAAGCAGGGCTTGAAATTAACTTTTCCATGCACGAGCCACCATGGCTAGTGGATGGAAAAATCCACCGGCCACACAGACATTTTACCAGCCAACATCGTTCCGGGGGATGACGACAACAAAAGAAAATGCAAAAACAAGCAACTTTTATGAGCAGTCTCAACAGGGTCTGAAAAAATCTGCCTCATGAGTGAAGATATAGCTTCTGAGATGTGTTGGGCATCTGCCCTCTCCACAGACTGCATGCGCACAAACCGCACAAACTCCTCTTCTATCGGTTGAACCATCTGAAGTACTGACAGGAACTTTGCACCTTTTATTTTCTCTTGCAGCTGCCTTCTTTCTACCTCAGCAATGTTGTGCATTAATACTCTTGATTGTTTGTCATTCCTGTAAGTTCTTCCTAGATTTAGCCCATTCTGTTCATGAGCCCTATATTAAAAATAATTTTAAAAAAATGCTATTTTCTATTGTCACTCTTTCTGACTGAGGATCTGCTAAGCATTAACTTACTATGTTTGTTCAAGCTTTAAACAAGTCAGTTCATGATAAAATTGATTCCAGTAAATAGTAAATTCACCAAAATTCATCGTTAAGGATACGATTTTGTCACTGTGATTTTTAGTACACTTCACAGGCGAGTTGCGGAAAAAAAACACAAATTCACAAAAATGTCACGGTAAGGTCACCAAATAATGTAGGTTTAGCTACATCAACATACAAACATACACAAGAGATTTTAAATAGTACACAAAAAACAATAATATAAAGACGAATGCTTTTTACTGCTCGCAAGTAAAACATGCTCATTTACATGCTTGTTCAGCTAATACAAATCTCATTCGCTGACTACATAGCTACACGGAAATGCTGTGTGCATATACTATGCCACCAAACAATACACACACTCGCATATTTGTATTTTCAGTGTGTGGCATACTGCATTTTAAAGGAAATAAAGGCAGTGCCTAACCAAATGTGTTTTTACATCCATTTCCAAGATTTCACATACTTTTGTTCAAATTCACGATTTTCACAATTTCCGTGACCTCCGTGACAAAATCGTATCCTTATTCATCGTAAATACCAAATAAGAGTTTACTTTATTTAACGTGGTTGCATTATAGTTTACTAGCAATCATTAGAATCCTTTTTGTTCAGAGTTTGTAGCATGCAAAACAGCAACAGAAAATATTGTACGTACTATCCTATATTGAAAAGAAAAAAACTTGTAGCACAGTAATAATATTAATAATAATAACAAAAACGTGTTGGACCTTGGGCACTTCGTAATATACAATGTGTTTTATACAGCAGTCTCTGTATTAAAATTAAAACTTCACCGGTTACACCAGTGGTACTCAATTCCATTCTCTGGCGGACCAGATAAGGCAATATCCAAACCTTGGGGTGCCACAGGCAGCTCAAGATGTGCGTAGTGGTGGGGGGGTCATGAAAATCTGACTATCCAATCACACTTTACATACAGTAATAAAACGTTGCAACACTGCACTTGCACCAATCAACTAATACATCTCAGAAATAACTACTTAATATGATACAATGTTTGATCGCCATTAATAAAGTAATATTAAGCAAATATAATTTCCTGGTCAGTATTCAAATGACAAATAATTATACAAATCTCACTGTAATACCATTAAAACAGCGTGTTATTAATTTTAATTTTATTAAAACTAGAAAATGTTCTGACAATTACTGCGCAGCAAGCATTCAAGCTAAGTAACGAAAGCACTTATGTTGTAGAAGCATCTTACTAAGCGCCTGATTAAAAGTGTAGCATCGATGTCTAAATATGCATATTCTAGCTCCAATGTGTTTAAATGTAAATGAAAAGTTTCTAATTTAAATACATGGCATGACAGTAAACAGAGGGGGAAATAAACGTAAGCGCATATCCACTGTGCCATCTTTGAGAGGCGTGCCGCAGGTGCATTTCTTACTGTTGCCAAACAGGTTTTTTTTAAGCCCAATTAAAAGATCTTTGACAGGCTCGATTTCTTCGGCCAATTTCCTGTGTCTGAACACTTTCTGGTGGCTGCATTGCTAATTTTTCTAACAATACTTAGTTTAACATATGAAAAATAAAGGAAATATAGACATATGCACTTAAGTTTTTTCATGTATTTCTATAATAAAACCAAAGTGTTTCGCATTTAAAACATACAGCAGCCCTGCTCAACTTCCCAAGACTTTCTACAATAAACTGGGGTCAAACATCTCGTGTTTTGGAAGATTAAAAAAAAAAAATGTTATTGCTCTGACAACAGATCAAACCTATTGGGTCAATCAATCATATAACTTAATACAATACATAAGCTAAAGTACATTACTAACGTATTTAAGTTAAATCAATACAAAAAAAGACTTTCACTTTCCTGTTCCAATCACACGCTGCACAATTCCCAGCTAAATCTTACAACATTAAAGCAATTTCCAGTACTATTTATCCTAAAATAATATGTAAAACTGTACTATTCCAGAATAGGTTGTGAAGACTTAATTAACTATAAAGCAGAGGATGTCAAACTTAAAATGTTACACTTTTCACGTGTGTATTTCAGGCAGAAACAGTACATAAGTAGACATCGCTTTTTTTCTTTTTCATTTTTTTTGTATCCCTGCCATTGTAGTTTCTTTGCAATAAACAAAGTGGCAAATGACACATTTTCATAAAGTAATAGCATGACTGAGGTTTGCTTTTTTTTGTGCATGCAAATTGAAAACTGTCAAATTTAACTTAAATAAACTCTTCAAAAAATATATGTGGAAAAGGGGGCGTTGTACAAAGAAAAAGTCACAAACCCACTTCCAACCACTCAGAGGCAGCAGCCCCTCACCCCCACTTCCTACCACTCGGAGGCAGCAGCCCCTCACCCCCATTCCCTACCACTCAGAGGCAGCAGCCCCTCACCCCCACTCCCTACCACTCGGAGGCAGCAGCCCCTCACCCCCACTCCCTACCACTCAGAGGCACAGCCCTCACCCCCACTCCCTACCACTGGAGGCAGCAGCCCCTCACCCCCACTCCCTACCACTGGAGGCAGCAGCCCCTCATCCCCACTCCCTACCACTGGAGGCAGCAGCCCCTCACCCCCACTCCCTACCACTGGAGGCAGCAGCCCTCACCCCCATTCCCTACCACTCTGAGACAGCAGCCCTCACCCCACTCCCTACCACTCAGAGGCAGCAGCCCCTCACCCCCACTCCCTACCACTCGGAGGCAGCAGCCCCTCACCCCCACTCCCTACCACTCAGAGGCAGATATATGTGGCTTTGAAGAAGTGTATTACAGATCAGAGATGCTTATAGTGGAAAGGAGAGTGCTGTAATGTGTACAATCTGTTAGTGATGGCATGGTCGGTATAGAGTCAATTTAAAATTGCTTCCATAGGCAGACAGGGAATTAAATTAGGAGTTAATGCACTGATATCAAGAGTGCTCCACGTAGGGAGCCTGTCAAGTGAATCTTGTGATGCTCGCCAGTGGTGAACAAAGAATACTGGGTGGTTAGATGGCAGTTTAAAAAGATATTTTTCAAAACTCGGCATAGGACATAATGGAGCCCCCAGGACCTGAGCAATACATCCTTGTAGTCGCTCTTTATTCAGTTCTGTGGCACTTTTATGGTTCTTGGTATGTTCGTTAATGCAAACATTAAATACAGCCTTTTTATAATGATACTCTCTAAAAGCCTTCCCTACCTTGTGGCAACTGCCACATAAATGATGTTAAAAATACATAATTTTCTATTCTTTAATTAGAATAGATTAAACCTGGCCAGGTTCAAATAAATAGTTAGCTACTGCAGTTTTTCTTTTATTACTTTAAGTTATCTCCCATTTGAAAACTACGAGGAATAGGCTTGGCTTGGAACTGGTAGGGTGACCAGGTGTCCCGGTTTTGCCGGGACAGTCCCGGTTTTCCATCAAAGGTCCCGATGTCCTGACATTTTTCTCAAAATCTTAAAAGGGTCCAGGTTTTCAGCGCTATACACTCAAAATACCTTTTGTCAAAATAACGTAAGGAACAGCTTCCTATATAACTTAGTTTATGGCACCTGCAGTGTAAAAAAGTAAAAAGGTACTCGGGTAATCAAGAACATTATTTTGATTAACACAGACATACAGTACATGCTTATTCCTCAGTGTGCCATGCATTTTCATTTAGTTTAGATTCAATATGAATCTACATTTATGTGTAATACGGTAATTTTGTAGCTGTTCAGTTCTGGCGGGTTTTAGCCCAGACACTAGGCAGAGCAATGAGAGGTTGGAAGATACATTATATAAAAACAATGAGTTGAGACATTTGACCTGCATTAGTCTCAAATAGTGTTGTGATCATAAATGGAGGCAAGCACTGAATTTGTTCAAGTTATCCAGATCTACCAGGTTAAACCAAATCAACATCAATAAATAGAGCCATCATCCTGTACATTTTTAATGATCTACAGAGAGATTTTTTATTTCTGACCAAGATAGGGAACAGCGATTGTGATGGGTTTTGCAAGCACCATAGATCGACCTTTTCAGTAGCTCATGGCGGAATCGAAAAGCAGTATCAGCATTGCTAAATTTTCTGTAAGGCAGCTCCCAGAGAGAAGGAGCTTAGCCTAGCCGCTGACTGTAAAACACAATCAGAGCTTTCGGTCAATGGACTGTACGTCCAAATTGATTTGGAAATTATATGATAAGAAGTTTTACTGTGCTCGCACCAAGACTGAAGCCATAGTGACTAATATATTGGCACCTCTTGCAATGGAAGAACTTAAAAGAAGGACAGCCCACATGAGCAGGACAGACTTTATATCTTTTGCGAATGATGCTTCAAACAGAAAAGAGGTCAAGCTGATACCGATTGTGATTCATTACTTCAAGTACTGTGAAGGAGTGAAAGTTAAGACCTGGTGAAACCTCAGCTACATTGTTTGAACAGATGCACCAGACTTTAGATAAGTTCAAATTAGTGGAAAAAGTGGTCAAATTTTGTGCTGACAACACGAACACAAACTTTGAATCGAGCAGGAAAAAACAATGTCTTTTGCAAGATTAATGAAACAATCAAAGGGAATAGCATAATCGGTATGGGTTGTGCTACTCATATCGCTCACAATGCTGTACAAACTGCTACCAACTGTTTGCCTATTGATATCAAGTCAGTAGTAATTAAAATCTACAAATATGTTTATATTTACACAGTTCACATGGTACAACTAAAATAATTTTGTGATTTTGTTGACTGGGAATACAAGCAACTTCAGTACCTGTACCACCCAATGGCTTCATTTGATGCCTGCGGTTGAAAGAATCCTAAAGCTCTTTCCAGCCCTGAAATCCTACTTTTTATAACAACAGAAGAGCCCAACAGCCCAATCGAAACAAAATGCATCTGCAATAGATGTTGCCCAACAATTGACAAACCTGAAAGAAAAAATGATTGAAAGATCATGGAGTTACAGATGAAGAGTGCAGTGGAGGAATCAGTCTGTAAAGGCCTTTTATGACATCTTCATCACATACGACTGATTAGGGAAAGGATTTCATTGATTTTTCTTGGATACTTCTAAGGAAGGTCCCTGCGTGGGAAGATGTGCAGAACTCTACAGTTTGTGACTTCAAAGTTGCAGAAATGTGAATTCAGTGAAACTGGATTGTTTGATGAAATGAGCTGTGTGAGAAAATATGCAGGTGGCAAAGTTACACAGTGGAATGAAGAAAATAAGTCAGTGGATGAACGATGGGTAGAGATTTTTACCTATTTCAGAAATGAGGACATGCCATTTCAAAACATTGGCTTGATTGTTCAGTTTGCAATGTGTCTGCCTGGAACAAATGCACCAGTGGAACGATCTTTTCCATCATGTGATCAATACCTGGACAGATGAAAGAAACAGCATGGAACTTGCAGCTCTAAAAGCAGTACTAATAGCAAGAGTGAACTTTGATCAAAGTTGCTCTGAATTCCACAACCTACTCCAGAAAAACAGAAGTGTACTGCAGAGTATCACTCCTCCAACAAATATTCCAGTAATCAGCAATAAAGATAGTGTGTGTCATCTGCAGGAAGTCAAGTTTGTGTTTGTTTTTGAATATTTTGCAAGCAGTTTCTAAAGATAACACACTCTCTCCCATGAACATTTGGTCTTGTTAGATATTGTATTCGCTGTGAATTGGTCTTTAGCTATATGCTTTTGAAATTGGTTAGTTTCGGCTTGTGTCATAAAAGGCCGCTTGTTACAACCTTGACGGGCAAAGTGAATTTGAATGTTCATCCAGGCCTTGTCTTAACAACGCCAAACACATTGACAGATGTTGTGAACTCTGTATCTGACATTAAATTAAAAAAATAATACCAACAAAACTTGAAATGCTGAACTGGTTCCCTTCCCTGTTTTTACTCTAAACATCCCTGAGAATGTGGTTTAGTTGAGCTAGATGTGTTTTTAAAAGTCCAGATCAATATTTCGTTTTCCTTCGGGTAATCTTTAAAGACCGCCCACAAGGTACTTTGTATTCTCTCTTCACTGTGGTTTTCTTCGTGGGTGTTCATTTCAGACAGTACTACTTTAGCATGTCTACTCCATTTTCAGATCAATGATGTCAGCGCTCACAAAAGGTAATTCACTCATTTTGCTTCTTAGCTTTTAAGAGAACATTGATAAAGGAACTAGCAATTAGTTTAACTCCTGTACTTACATGAAGAGCTTTAAGTAATCTTGCTATTTTTATAGACAAGTATATTTAGACTGCAATGTTTACTTTGATTTGATTTATACTTCGTATTTTAGATCTATTTCTGACTTTAATGGTTCCTATCTTTGATTTTCTGTATTCAGTGAATTGCTGCTATTAATTAATCCTCGTGTTTGGTTGTTCATTCTAATTCCTCGATCTAAACACATTTTCAATTGGAACTAATCAAAGGCAAGTTTGCCTAAAACTATAATCAGCTTATGTTCCTACAGCACTGTGGCATGAGATGTTACAGTCAAGAAGGCAGACTCACCCTTA
The DNA here is from genome assembly GCA_030684275.1 of Acipenser oxyrinchus oxyrinchus. Lineage (NCBI taxonomy): Eukaryota > Metazoa > Chordata > Actinopteri > Acipenseriformes > Acipenseridae > Acipenser > Acipenser oxyrinchus. Next base: position 19,310,859 of record CM060264.1, on the reverse strand, counting down.
ACACGTCACCCAAACAAAGGCTTTTCTCTCCCTTTATACACGTGGCCATTCTCCAATTAGCACCCGATTACCTATTTAGGAAATGGCCACATTGGATTTAACCCCATCCCTGCCAAAACTTACATTCACCCAATACTACTGCCACACTAACAAAAAGACCAGCAGTCTCTGTAGTTTAACTAAACTGGAAAACTAAAGTTATTTTAACTTTTGATTGAGGTAGTTGATTACATGACTCAAGTAATGCTCCATTCTTCCAAACACAACATGGCACACAGACATTCTCAAGATGGCCACCTGCAAAGTCTTATTGCCCTTAGATCTGAAAGCAATAACAAAATATAAATACATGCCTGAATCCAAATCGTCCTCAAATCCTAGCGAACAAATGTGGATTTTAAGAACTGCAGCATTTTACAGTAAAATATTTTGTTTATGTTCAGGCCAGGATCTTGTTAAAAAGTGTGCTCTCTGAGGTTGTTTTAATGAGAACTGACTGTAAGATAACAGCACGAAGCATGTTCTAAAATACCCAAGACAAGACTTGTTATATTTCACTTCAATTTAAGTAGTGGACTCGTGTTGCTACACCGTTAGTTCCCTAGTTAAACAGCATGTTATTCATGGGAGTGTTGCTGCTGTTCAGGTAATAATAGCTGAATTACTGCAATAAGCTTTCAAAAGGAACACTGTTCAATTAGCTCTGGATGGATTTTAATATGGATGTAAGTTAAATTAGCATATGCTGTGAGATCAAGGTTGGCATTTAGCCATTGCTCAGGTTTTATTACATGAGAGAAATTACTTATTTAAAACCCAACTTTGAAAGATAAGTTTAATTCCCCAAAAGTTCTCCTAAAAAATCAAAGAACCAATATTCAGAAAGACTTAAATCAGAAGTTATGAAACATAATCTATTCTTTAAATAAGTCATGAGTTAAAGCTTTTTTAAATATAAGGCTATATGTTGCAAATGTTCTTAATAGAAATGGATACAAAGTAACATGGAACTTTAGACTTTTAAAGAACAAAATTGCTCAGTTTTATTTCCCAGTGTGCAGGTATGCTGTTCATTTATTTGTTATGTATTTTCCTCCCATTTTTAATGCCGTAACCAACTCACTGATCATGAGGACTGAATACAATCAATTCTTTTCACCGACCGAACTTAGGGGGCTGGGGAAGGCCCTGCTTGGGAAGGGATGGTGAAACGTGATCAGGTGAACCACACCACGCTCAGCTGGTTCTCAGCCACCCTCCCTGCGGGTCCTCAGTGCTTTTACATGGTGAGACACCGGGGACCAGGCTGCATGTAGTTTAATATCCAATTTTAATAAGGTTGAGGCTTGATTTAAGATCTTAGAAGATCAGTAGAGGATGTGTTCCCATGTTTAGATTTGGATGTGGAGAGCAGCAATAATAGTAATTGAAAATAAAGGTTATGTTAGAGTTAAATGCAGTTAATTTAGGGTGTAATATTGAGGATTGAACAAACTTGTTTAATGTTAACTTTTTTATGTGATTTGTATTGTTTGACTATTTTGAATGGATTTTGTGGTTGTACTGTTTTTAGTTTTTAAATCAAGAACAATTGGGTTGGAAGTAAATGTTCTGATCATCCATTAACATCAAAAGACCAGCAACTAAGCTGCACTGCTGGTAGTTGGAGCAGGTCAGGTTTAAACCTTCATCAGCAGTTCCAGTATCTGCTAGTGTACTGGTAGTGACCTACAAGATGTCAATTTAAACTCGGCAAGTATAAAAAAAAACTTAAAAAAAACAGGTGCATAGGTTTACAGCAATTACATTATACAACAGTTAATGGCCTTTAGATGTTTACAATAAAGCCATTTTGTCTTGAATCAGCAAAGTCAAAATACAACAGTTACAGAACAAAATTCCAGTAAATCTTACAGAATATATACTGTAAATATGTACAAGGCAACACAAGCAACTACCGACAGCCATCATAAGTTAAGACGAACCACATACAACTCTCTGCAGATAACACATGTGTGTGCCATCTGCCAACATAGTCCTAAAACCCTGGTGAATAAAGAACATACTGGTATTATAGCACAATGTATACAGCTCAATTGTGATGGTGAGGCCATCCCTCCCATTAAACTGTATTGTGTTGCTCATCCAGTATGACACTGAAAAACTCTCAAACTGACATGACACAGCACATTCCACTTGCCCATGTAAACACAGTTTCATAACAGTGCACCTCATACACTTCCATTTTTGCAAGTGACAATATCATTATATCATACATCTGTCGCATGGGTGTCCTGTTCTTAAAGTTCTCCCATTCCCTTTATCCACGTGTGACAGAGAGCGAATGAATCCTAATCAACAATCTCCCTCTCGACCTGTGAGGGCATTGTATAACCGGAGGAGAGTGCCCCGTAATGGATGGTTCTGCAGTTCATTCCAGGGTCAGTCGGAAGCCGGCCATCCAGGAAGGGGGCACGGCCACGATACCAGAAGTCAACGCCTTAATGTGGTAGGCGATGTGTCAGTGACGGATTAGAGGAGACATGATTGGCTGCGCCACCGAAAGAGGGCATGACAGTGGGTATTTAGGGGAAGTGGCCCCAGTGATCTGCTCCTCTGTTATGGTTACGGACTGACCATGAGGAATAAAGAGAAACCGTGGGTGTTTAGTGTTGTACTGTCTGTCTGTCTATTTAACTGTGTCTTGTTTGTCATTGTAGATGGCTAAGGATCCGGGAGCTGTCGCTGTCAAACCAGCATTAAACCCAGACTGCACTGTACCACTGTAAAGCACTTGTTTCACATTCACAACACCACTTGCACCCAGAGCACTCACTGTTGGACTGGTGAACGTATAGGTGTCTTAAAGTGTGTGTTTGTTATTATTTCGGGACTGAACCCCGTGGTTGTGCTGACTATACACATCGTTGGGTACAGTCAGTGTTATTATTTAAAAGCCTTAATAAAGCTTTGTTATTTATCCATGGGACTGTTGTTGGACTGTTGTTATTCAGCACTGCATCACCTCTACACCTGTGCACTACAAACCACTTTGCCACACCATGTTACTATGAATGCTAATGCCGGCCCATCACTCCTTCCTCCCTTGCAAAAGACTGTATTATGCCATTGACCATCTGCAATTCCATACAACGAAAGTTATGCTAGGACATAGATTCATATTACAGCGCTATTGGTAGTCCTTCTTTTATGCACCTGTGTCTCATGATTTACATAAGAACATAAGAACATAAGAAAGTTTACAAACGAGAGAAGGCCATTCAGCCAATCTTGCTCGTTTGGTTGTTAGTAGCTTATTGATTCTAGAATCTCATTAAGCAGCTTCTTGAAGGATCCCAGGATGTCAGCTTCAACAACATTACTGGGGAGTTGGTTCCAGACCCTCACAATTCTCTGTGTAAAAAAGTGCTTCCTATTTTCTGTTCTGAATGCCCCTTTATCTAATCTCCATTTATGGCCCCTGGTTCTTGTTTCTTTTTTCAGGTCAAAGAAGTCCCCTGGGTCGACATTGTCTATACCTTTTAGGATTTTGAATGTTTGAATCAGATCGCCGCATAGTCTTCTTTGTTCAAGACTGAATAGATTAAATTCCTTTAGCCTGTCTGCATACAACATGCCTTTTAAACCCGGGATAATTCTGGTTGCTCTTCTTTGCACTCTTTCTAGAGCAGCAATATCCTTTTTGTAACGAGGTGACCAGAACTGAACACAATATTCTTGGTGAGGAATGGATTGTAAAGTTTTAACATTACTTCCCTTGATTTAAATTCAACACTTCTCACAATATATCCAAGCATCTTTTTGGCCTTTTTTATAGCTTCCCCACATTGTCTAGAGGAAGACATTTCTGAGTCAACATAAACTCCTAGGTCTTTTTCATAGTTCCCTTCTTCAATTTCAGTATCTCCCATATGATATTTATAATGCACATTTTTATTGCCTGCATGCAATACTTTACACTGTTCTATATTAAATTTAATTTGCCATGTGTCTGCCCAGTTCTGAATGCTGTCTAGATCATTTTGAATGACCTTTGCTGCTGCAACAGTGTTTGCCACTCCTCCTATTTTTGTGTCGTCTGCAAATTTAACGAGTTTGCTTAATATACCAGAATCTAAATCATTAATGTAGATTAGGAATAGCAGAGGACCTAATACTGATCCCTGTGGTACACCACTGGTTACCTCGCTCCATTTTGAGGTTTCTCCTCTTATCAGTACTTTCTGTTTTCTACATGTTAACCACTCCCTAATCCATGTGCATGCATTTCCTTGAATCCCTACTGCGTTCAGTTTGAGAATTAATCTAAATAAACCATGTCGTATGCTTTGCAATTATCCATTTTCAATGTTCATCCTCAAAAAAGTCAAGTAGGTTAGTTAGACACGATCTCCCTTTCCTAAAACCATGCTGACTGTCTCCCAGGATATTGTTACCATATAGGTAATATTCCATTTTGGATCATCTTATAGTTTCCATAAGTTTACATATAATAGAAGTCAGGCTTATTGGTCTGTAGTTACCTGGTTCGGTTTTGTCTCCCTTTTTGTGGATCGGTATTATGTTTGCTATTTTCCAGTCTGTCGGTACAACTCCTGTGTCAAGAGACTGTTGCATGATCTTGGTTAGCGGTTTGTAAATAACTTCTTTCATTTCTTTGAGTAATATTGGGAGGATCTCATCTGGCCCAGGGGATTTGTTTATTTTAAGAGCTCCTAGTCCCTTTAACACTTCTGCCTCTGTTATGCTAAAGTTATTTAAAATTGGTTAGGAACCGGTCGACATGTAATCATTTAATATATTTGCTATTTTTTTTTTCATCTATGATTTTGCCATTTGTGTCTCTTAGACATTTAACCTCCTCTTTGAATGTTCTCTTGCTGTTATAATATTGGAAAAACATTTTGGAATTGGTTTTAGACCCCTTAGCAATATTGATTTCTATCTCTCTCTTGGCCTTTCTAACTTCCTTTTTGACTTGTGTTTGCAGTTCCAAGTACTCTTTCTGTGTACTTTGTTTTTGGTCCCTTTTAAATGCTCTGTAAAGTGTCTTTTTTCGCTGAATATTTTTTTAAATTGATCTATTAAACCATTTTGGCCATTTTGTTTTAGATTTAGATTTGTCTACTTTTGGGATGTAATTGTTTTGCACATCTAGTACTACATTTAAAAAAAAACAGACATGTTTTCTCTATTTTACTCCAATCTACTTCTGTTAGTCTCTGTTTCATACCTTCATAGTTTGCTTTTCTAAAAATATAAACCTTAGTTTTAGTCATTACTTTTGGGGTTTTAAAAAAATACTTCAAATGAGACCATGTTGTGGTCTGAGTTTGCCAATGGCTCTCTGACCTCTGTTTTAGTTATTCTGTCTTCATTATTTGAAAAGACTAAATCAAGGCATGCCTCCCCTCTAGTCAGTGCCTTGACAAATTGCGTTAGGAAGCAGTCATTTGTCATTTCCACCATTTCAATTTCGTCCGTCGTGTTCCCCACCGGGTTCTCCCATTTTATACGGGGGAAGTTGATATCCCCCATTAGTATGGTTTCTCCTTTTCTACATGCATTTCGAATGTCATTGTATAACAGATTATTTTGCTCAGCGTCTGAATTTGGCGGTCTATAGCATGCTCCTATTATTATGCCCTTTGAATTTTTGTCCATTATTCTCACATATATTGATTCTGTATTGTTTTCTTTGTCCTGATTTAACACCTGGGCTTCAAGACTATTTCTTATATATAGCGCTACCCCTCCGCCTCTTCTGTCCTGCCTGCCTAACATAATACATTTTATAGTTGTCTTACCTGAGTTGTTGCCCTTGTTTTGATGTGGTCTCCCTTCTGTTTTTTTTTGATGTGGTCTCCCTTCTGTTGCCCTACATGTTGCCCTGCATTCAGTTCCCCACACCCCATCCAACAAACTGACGCACATCAAACATGTGGATGCCACACTAGACATTGGTCATGTCAGTGGAAATCATAGAGATACAGTGTGATGTTGGTGCCACTATTATGCATCCGTCTCCTACTAGATATACACGACCCCCCAACACACTGGCATAGCAGTAGACCTCATACACCTAGCGGACCATAATGATGGATGTCTCTTGTGTTATCTAAAGAGAGTTGTATGTTGTTTATCTTAAAAAAAACAAAAGCACAGCACTGCTGCAGCACAACCTAAAGAAAACCTTTTGAAAATAAATACATCAGCAGCAAAATCTGAATCGGTCAAAAACATTATTTTTCAACAAAACATATTAACGTTATTTTAAGATGACTGTGAACAAGACAGTAATCAATCAAGTAACAGTGTATCAAAACATTTTAATAAAGCAATTGTGTAACAAGATGAATCAATTTGATTAATAACTCCATTTAGTGTTATGTTTTATTGAAACACATTAATAGCTTCAAATTAGTCACAAAATGTATTAAAACATATTAATCATAGGCATCAGTTGGATTTTTAAATTAATGTTATCAAGTACAAAAGTTAGTACGAAAATATTTATAAAAAAAAAACAACACATGTGCATGTCAAAACCTAGCTCGCAGTACAAATGCATTCATTACAACTCATAAGCGAAAACATCATTCTATGAACAAAGTTAACAAATTAATATCCCAAAAGCATGTATTTTTTTTTTTTAATACTGCATTTTAACCATCAGTTAGTAATATTCAAACTTGATGGAATTTTGTGAGGAAGGCAGACTCATTCAGCTTGTTCGATGTGGAACATGAACAGATTTTGGCTGACAGCGATGTGGGGATGCTGCTTTTTGTGCATTGTGGAGATTTTGTTTAGAAAAAGAGGATCCTCGTAATTAATTGATGGATTTCATATAGAAAAAGAGGATCCTCGTAATTAATTGATGGATTTCATTCAGGGTCTGATCCCTGGAGCTTGATAGCCATCCCTTATGCTGACAGAACTGCCTAAAAAGAAAAAAAATACAGCAAATAAAAATGAGAACATACCTTGCCAGCGGGCAGGACGAGTGGCACTCAGGGCCACCCTCCCCCAAAATACAGACCCGCTTAGAATGAAAAACATTTGTTTGATCCGGGCCAGTCCACTGTAGCTCGTCAACCGCTCCTTTTATGCTAGATGAACTACCTAAAAAGAAAAAATGCAAATAAAAATGAGAATATCTTGCCAGCAGGCAGAACAAGTGGACCGAGACCACTTTCCCATGGAACAGGCCCACCTCAAGCTCCTATTCACCAAAAGGCGACAGGAGGAAACCTTAGGTAGTCCATGGCAGAGGGTTACCCTTCCTCCGGGTTCAGAACAGAAAAATATATATTTTTAATATATACAGTGCTCAAGTCCTGGCGGAACGCACCGGAACAGCGTTCCTGCACTTTTTTTTGGTAGCCGGAACATTTATGAAAATAAATATAAATCTTTTCCAGCAAACTATGTTCGAATTTGACCACACACATGTGAAAATGTATCAAAGAATATTACTGTTGCCTCGTTCAGGACGTTGCGACAGCAAGATCACGCTGTTTAGTGTGGTCACAGACTCACGTCAACCTCTCTGCGTGCTCATTGGAAAAACAATAACTGGGGGGGGCTCTGGTTGGCTGAGGGCCAGTAACAATCAATCTGTTCATGTTTATTTGTTCAATCTAGCTGTTCAACTCCACTTTTATTTACCACTACACCACTGATAGTAATGTCTGATAATAAGCATAGTGGGATACTGCCCTACTTTTCTGTCATTAACAACAAGCCTAAAAACAACTTTGACAGGTAAGTTAAATTTCCATATTTCCACATAAGTGTACAATACTGTATTTATTAACAATAAATACATAAAAACAGCAGGGATGTAACTGTTAGAGTATGTACACTTTAGCGCTGTACGGTAGGTGCATGTTTGTTATATAAATTCATGAAGACCTTTCATTTTGAGTTAATATATGTTTGAAACACTAGTCTTACCATATATTAAAGTTAAGAAAAGTAACATTTTTTTGAGGTCTTGACCACTGATGTATATACACAATATTTAGCAATTACAAAAGCAAATGTAAAAAATATTAATTTATTTAACTTTTACTCATTATATACTGTGGGAAAAGGGACATCATTTTTGTTTCTAGCCTAGTATGTGCTGACTAAAATAAAAATAAAAAAATAAAAATAAAAAAGATGTCTTTATACTCAGTCACCCCGACTTTGTCACTTAAAATAATGTATTTTTAGCTGTTTGTAAACGCTACAGAAAAGCACAAAAAGACACTTCTGCACATTACCCACCCCTCTCAGACACCTTGAAAAATTACTGAAATCTGAGACGTCTTTGTGTTTATTTTTATTCCTCCAGTCTGTTCTGCTCAAACAGTGTGTCTGCACTGTCAGTGACAGGAAAACAAAAACAACTCAGTGTCGTCTCAACTCCACCCCCTGGTGTATCTTTTCAATGGCAATGCCCACAATATCAAAAAATACAGATGGACTTTCTTTTGCATGTTGCATTAAAATTAATTTACTCAGCTTAACTTAGTGTGTAGTTCAAGGTTATAAATGGGACTACTTCATTGGAGTAAGGATATTTAATTTAAAAAAACAAAATAATTTTTTTCCCTAAACATTATTTATGCCTCGAGGCGTCCGTTTAAGCTCTGCAGAATCACATGTAACCCTCTGCACGCTATTCTCACAGGAGTAAGAAATTTGGACTTGCTTGCGCTCCACGTGGACATTGCGGGATAAGCAGCTGGGTGGTTAATAGAGGATGAGATCCTTGAAGATTGGTCCTGGTGCTGGTAGAAGGTCTCCTTCTGGAAACAGTGCATGTCATTTCTGAATATTAAAACGAGATAGAGAATCAGCTATTATATTCTTTGAGCCTGGAACTTGAATGGCAGCTGAGTTTCTGCATGAATTTCATAATAGCAGGGGAAGAGGATCTGCCTTTGTTAATGATAGCCACCATAGATAAGTTGTCACATTAAATAATGTCTCTTTTTTTGACCATAGATGACCCCAGATTACAGCAGCAATCCCTATAGGGTACAGTTCAAATAAAGCTGAAGATTGTTTCTTTACGGGTAGATGCAGGATCTCTGGGGGTCACACTAATGCGGTACAGTGGAAAAGGGGGTTCGGAGAACGGGCTGATCATGAAACCTTTAGTTGTTTCTTTATGCAGAAGCAGATTGACAGCTTTGGGATCATTTAAAGGAGATTTTAGATTACGGGAAAAGGGAGGGTGGGTAATCACACCTGTGGGAAATCCATTGTGAAGACCTGCTATGAGATAGCCTACTAACACTCTGTCGGGGTGATGAAATAATGAAGCAGCCAGCAGGGTGACAGGATTGATGAGAGAAGACATACTTGGCTTACTCATTTTTGGACTAAACCAGCACATGTGCCCCGAGGGCAAACATTTTTGCTGTGTCCCTCTGCAAAAACTGCAGATGTGAAGGAACGCACAAGTGGGAAAAGTGCAGATAGTTTTATTAAAATTGTTGCATATTTGTTTTCTGCCAGTTAAAATGACTTGTCTCCCCTGTCTGTCGTTAGGTTAGAGAGGGCGATCCAGGAGTGCAGGACTCTGCAGAGTCTTTCTGGGAAGATCGCCTTCCAATATATCTTGATGTACAGCCCACACATGCACACCAAAGCCTGTCATTTTTCCACTTAGACAATAAATAGGCTACAAACCTGATTTTTATGTTTTCCAACCAGTAAGTAGCCTATCCTGTTCAGACGAGTTAACAATGCAATTTAATGTATGTGCTACAAACAAAATGACTTAAATTACTTAAATGACCTAATTATTGGATTATTAAACAAAGTTTACTTTTGTTAATATATTGCTATAGGCTTAAATACATGTTCCTAAACACATAAATTATGCTAGGAAATAATACCATTAAGACACAACTCATTCTCCGTCTGGTCTGAGGCACGTGTTATTATCAATTAACGGCACAATACAGATTTATGAATCAGACGAATAATATGTTAATGAAAAAAATTGGTCTCAAAGTGCATGTTATTCTAATGTTGCGATGAGTGATGTTTTTTTTAACGGTAAATTACTTTTATGCATCACCCGATTACTGTTACAATAAAGGAGGCAGTAGGTTTTATGCATATGGGCCTTAGTCTACAAAAATGATGCATTCAGAATTATTTTTCCTACAATGGCTCAAACTCCTAGAAACAACTCACATCTGCTGGATGCGTTCCTTCAATGGGATGCACAGCTTGGAAAAGAGTGCAAGATATGCTCACCAGTGTTATTGTTTATAAATGCAATGAAAGAAATACCATTAAACATCAAATACACATTTAACATTATACATATCACTTATAGATCTGTGAGTAATACATATTATTTAAGAATTATTTTCTTAGCTACAGGTCCCTTAAGTCTCTGACGAGGATATACTAGTGCTAGACATGCAGGAACTTCCAATAGGGTGATACATCGTAGAGAATAGGTGATATATTAGGTAGGGTTTAAACTCTAAAATGCTAGTACTTTTCTATCTACACCAAAACCCTAATCCTCCCTAGCAGTGACGGGTTAAATGAAGCCGTTTTGTTTTTACAAAGCGACACACGCAGCTAGCCTTCGCATACTTGCAGCTCTTTTGACTTCAGATGCTTTGGGCTACGAAGAATGTGATTGGAGTCCATCCAATAATGGTGATCCTCCCTGGGAGCTCCCTGTCAGGTAAGATTAATGCCTAGCCTAATAATTAATTGCCCTTGCCCCTTTGGGACCCTGACAGGTCTCAGATTGCAATGTAATAGCACTACGTGCCTCATAACAGGGTGGTCTTAGCTTAGCTCTTTGGATATGTAGACACCCGTCCTGAACCCCTGGAGGCTCCTCAGAGCTGAGTGAAACATTTTCATTCTCCCTATCAGTTTTGAGGTATTTCATTCTGTACACACTCAAGTGTGGTTGAGGCGATTCTTTCCTCCTCAAGCCTCAGGGAGTCAAAAGTCAGATTCTCAGTCCCCACACACTCAATTACCTGGCTTGTAGACGTGTCTTTTCCATTCCCCACACTCACACCAGCTTTTTCTTAACAAATGAAGCAAGGGTTATAATCAATGTGAAATGAGAAATGAAAACTCTTAATTTTCTCTAATAAGTTTTGTTACTGCAGCAGGGGGAATAAAAAAGCAATGTAAGCGTGACATGTTTAACGCCACATTAATGTTGGGAGGCTGTTTTAAATCAAGCCACAATATAGTACAACAAGATTTAGTCTCAGACACAGGTTTAAATATCAGTCCATGTCCCTTTTATATTTAAACTATCCAGGAGGCAAGAGACTACAAGATTTAATAATGCTAAATAATAATATAAATGCAAACCATGAAAGTATTACTTAAACTTATACACAATCAAAATCTATTTGCATGTAAAATCCATCAGTAAAACAAAGCCCATGAAATATTCGGTTACAGTTCCTTGTGCTTTTGGCTGTTTATTTTTTTATTAAGAGTTTATTGTCAAAAGCCAAGTTTATTCTTGGGAAGCTAATATGAGCTATGTATATTTTCTGTTACCCAAAACCTCAAGGATATTTACAGCTGTCTGTTCCCAAAAAATCCATTCATGCTGATTTACAGCCTGTGCTTTTACATTTTGCATCCTTTTGCTAAAACAGTGATTACAAATACCATTCATACACTTTGTGCTTCAGTATGAGCAGAAGCATGGTTATTGTTTTATTTATTTTATTTATTTATTGTATTTGTATAGCACCTGTCATACCATGGTATCTCAAAGCGCTTTACAGAAAGTATGCCTCATCATCAAAAAATAAATAAAAAAACCACAGTGAAATCACAAAATGAACAACATACTATTATATTAATAATAGCAATAAATAATGTAGTAAATATCTAGATAAGACAATTATAAAAACACAGGAAATACATACAAAATACAAGGAAATAAATAAGAATGATAGATAAAATACAAAATTTAGCAAATAAAAATAGGTATCGGCAACTTTATATCTAAGTTAGGTTAAAAAAGCTAATCTATAAAAGTGAGTCTTTAATCTTGATTTAAAAATACCGACAGAAGCAGCACCTCTGATAGAGGGAGGCAAAGAGTCCCACAGTCTGGGTGCATTAAAGCTAAACGCACTTTCTCCTCTCCTTTTCAATATTATCTTTATGTGCGCTCAGGTTTATATGGGGACAGAATCTCTCTTATGTAATCTGGTGCTAAGCCATTTAGTGCTTTATATGTTAAAAGTAAGATTTTAAAATCAATTCTAAAATGTACTGGAAGCCAGTGCAGTGAGGCCAACACAAGAGTTATATGATCCTGTTTTTTTTTTGTTCTCGTGAGAACCCTCGCAGCTGCATTCTGAACAAGTTGTAAACATGATGAGGCGTGATGAGGAAGCCCAGCAAATAAAGCACTGAAACGAAAGCATGAATTAGTTTCTCTGCATCAGCCAGAGAATGGAAAGACCTAATTTTAACAATGTTTCATAGGTGATAAAAATACACTTTTATAATTTTTTGAATATGTGCCTCAAAACTCAAATCAGAATCCAATATAACCCCAAGTTTCTCACATCAGGTTTTATATTAGAGGTCAGGTAGCCCAAATCATTTTTTAGGGAGCTTGCATGCTCTAGTTGTTGCTGAGAACCTAACAGTAAAACTTCTGTCTTATCTGCATTTTTTTTTTTTTTAGACATCCAATTTTTGATGTCAGCAAGACACAGTATTAAAACTGAAATAACAGTGGAGTCACCAGGCTTTACAGAATATAAAGCTGCGTGTCATCGGCATAACGGTGAGAGTTAATACTATGTTTACGAATGATTTCCCCCAGTGGCAGCATATACAAAGACAATAATATTGGGCCAAGAATGGAGCTCTTTTATTTGCTAACAGTTCCTGTCAGGCCAACCCAGCTTCTGAGACAATCAATCACAATACCATGATCCGCAGTATCAAATGCAGCACTGAGGTCTAAAAGAACTAGAATGAATATGAAATTAGAGTCAGCACTCATCAGTAAGTCATTTACCACTCTGACAAGGGCAGTCTCTGTACTATAAATATATCGAAACCCTGACTGAAATCTTTCAAGGACATTGCTATTATCCAGATATATGTTAAGTTGTTTGACTACTACCTTTTTTAGAAAGAGCTGTTCAAGTTTTAACATCAAACGCATTTGTTAAAAGGTGGTTAAAGTTGTCAACTAACTAATCAGTAAGAAGAGAATGGTTAGTGGTGATAGTCTTAGTATTTCGGAAAACCTTACTGCTGTTGAGGAATTTATTCTGCGTGTTTTAATAGTATGTGCCACCCTCTTGTTGGATAACAGCAGTATAGCGTCAAAAAGAATGCAAAAGTGATCAGCAACAGTAAGATCTACGGTTAACACATTTTGAATATCAAAGCCCCGAGAAAAAATTACCAAATCTAAGGTATGTCCACGATTGACAGTGGCCAGAGTAGATCTGAAGCCAGGACCTCAGGGCCTGGTTTTTCAAAACTTTTAATCTGGATCAAATTCATCCGGATTGTGTAATCCTATATTTTGTGATCGAGATTACTTTTATGTAGATCATTTTGATTCGGTTTTTCAGAAAATGTTACTGCTGGATTACATTTATATATTTTTTAACATCTAAATCACTTTTAATGTTAGTGCACATATAACACATGCAAATAACGGTTATTTTCTTTATGCCTACTTAGAAGAAATTAATTAACTAAATCTAAATTGAATAAAAATTAAATTTTTGAAAAAAGGATAAGTGTTTTTAGACATCATCATTTTCCTCGTCAGTCGGGAGTCCAGTATCTCTCAGACGAGCTTTAAGGAGGCGTATGTGAAGGCGTATGCGTATACTTTTTTTTATTAAAGCTATACCACTAAATACGTGTTTCCCTTTTTCTTGCATGGATACAAAACTTAAATAAATATGTCAATATTATATTCTAACACTCTATTTGGACATATAGTGTGAGTTTGCTGTGACATCAAACACAATATCGATGTTCTATGGTCTTTTAAAAGCTATATCTACCTCCACAGTAGGATCACAATAATCCTGGTATTTTGGATCAATGTAATCCTGATATCCTTTTTAAATTCTGAAAAACCCAATTGCAACATTTAATAGTGTTTTTGTAAAACTTTGGTAATCGGATTTTTCTGCGTTTGATCTGGATTATATTGTGCAATTGGGTTGTGTAAACGCGATCGGGATTTCGTTTTGGTAATCCGATCGCACTTTTAATAATGATTTAATCAGATGTATCAATTTAATGTGCAATAAGCATTGCTGGGGCCAACACTAACCTATTTTTCATGATTGAGCTGCATTTTTCTATTTGTTGTGACACATAGCAAGCCAATGTCCAAATGTTTTTTTTTTTTCCCAGGTAAAACTATACAAAATAAAGGCAAGAAGAAAACATTTTGGCTAGAGCTTTTCTCACTGTTACTTTGTCCCTCTGGAGCTGGGAGTACTGCTGCAGTGCTTAATTTAGTTCCTGTACACGTGGGAAATTCATAGGCTTGACATTTTTTTCTTACATGAATACAACTATCAGGGTGATCTACCACTGGCTATAAACTGCTAAGACACAACATTAAGTGTGAAGCAAGTCTTGACTTATTGTAACCTTGGAATGTGGCTCAGGGGGCAGGAGCAGGGTTCCTCCTCCCATTCTGTTCCCGTCAAACTATTTGTCAAACTCCCCCATTTAAAAAATAGGTCACACCCTCTTTCCCCTTCTCACTGTTCATTTGGCCGTGCTTTTCGTTATGCTCCGTGTGTACCCAAACTTTGACTTTAATATAATTTGAACAATAACATCCATCTGTCTGTGAGTATTTTGCTACTTTTGATTTACCGACAAAAACTGTTTGATATCTAATAACTGCATTATTTAATTAAAATGTAATAATAAAATGGATACCTGCGTCACCCTTCTCATACAGATCTGAAATCTCAATATCGTTGAACTCCATGATGCAGTTCTTCCAGATCTTAGCTACTGCACTGAACTTTAACAACTATTTTTAACATTCTGTAAACCTAGCTGCTATTAATGAATCTAACCTTTGAAGGTGCTTGAACCACACTGTGGTCTCCTTGACTTACTGACTGTGTGCTACAGAAAGATAGTTAGTAATCAAGACCCTGATAAGCTTGCCACGGTAAATTTAACAGATTCATGGTTATACGATGCATTTACCATAGATTACCATAGCTTGTCATGTTTTTTTTTAATATTATTTGCCATACTTTATTACACTTTGCTATGCTTTTACTATGGGAAACATTTATAAGGGTAAAGGCAACAAATGCCCCATGCTCTAACATTACAAATCAAGCAGGTACCCCAGTATAGCCATATAATAATATACAATTATTGGTTTAACCCAACCATGACTTACCCTGCATAGACCTATTACATTCAGCTCCTTGCGATGTATCCCCAGGCTTTGTGATGACAGTACATTAGATAGAAGGCCTGACTGTCCTGTTTGTTTGCACAATATATTTTGTGAATAAACAAGAAAGGAACCATTATAACACACAGCTCTTTATTCTGAGCTAGCTGACTTTTAATACATAAGTTGGGGGGCCCTTATAAAAGTTTCCCATAGTAAAAACATAGCAAAGTGTAATAAAGCATAGTTAAGCATTGTAAATCCCAGAGAGGTGTAGTAAAGCATATTAAACAGATGGCAAACCATAGTAAACTATGGTAAATACATAGTATACCCAAGGAAAAAGCATGTGAAAATTACAAATTTACTGTAGAAAACTTTTATAATTATATGTGTGGAATATAAAGATTGGAATATAAAAAAAGGCAAATATAAGGAATTAGCAAATACTTTCAGGAAATCATCAGTGAAGGTAAAAGACAAACTGAAGAACCTCTGAACTCAGTGCTGTGCCTGTTTCTGCGGCACAGACACTCGCTGGTCCAAACTCGAGTTTTTCTATGTCAACGTCTTTTCAAAATGATTCTAATTACTATAGTAGCTGCTGAGACATATTTACTGCACACAGGCATCATCTTAACATTGTTTAAATGAATGGTCAATGTTCCAGTGTGCGTGTGCGT
Organism: Acipenser oxyrinchus oxyrinchus; assembly: GCA_030684275.1. NCBI lineage: Eukaryota > Metazoa > Chordata > Actinopteri > Acipenseriformes > Acipenseridae > Acipenser > Acipenser oxyrinchus. Next base: position 19,294,719 of record CM060264.1, on the reverse strand, counting down.
GTAAATTAGCAACAGCAATTCAGTGTCAATTTGTTGTTGTCAACTAGAATTGATAATAAAAACTGCATGTGTATTTCTGGCCTAGGGTTTACATCGGTAGTTTTGTTTTAAAATAAATGGTGAGTGGCCACCTATAGAAGAGACATGAACAATGGATACTAAGAGTAAGGAATTAGCACACGCACACTGATCCAATGAGAACTCCTACTTCATTACATAATCCTTTAACGATAAACTGGAGTGTGATCAAGCGATAGGGGCTAACTACCACCCTTATTAACGGCAGGTAAGTCAACTTGTTTGAACTTTTATTTTTAACTATATAATTAAGTTGAGACCTCTCGTGCTTGGTACATTAGGAGTAGGGCTGCAACGAAGAGTACATTTTGACCTTCGAAGGTTCGGAACGCATTACCCGAAGGAAGGTTCGAACCTTTGATGGTACTCATTTGCATAATTTATTGGTGATGTCACCATAGCTACTTGTTTATACAGTATTTGATTGAAAATCCTATTATTTTACAGGTAATCCATATAAATGGAATAAAATATTCACATGTAGTTTAAAAATACGTTATAAAGCGGCAGCGGCACTAGAGTTACTGACTTATAACGATTTGGTAGCAGATTTTAATAACAACATTTGTTTATGTAATATGCATGATACAAATAAAAAAGATCACATTTAGCATGTGAGTGACATTTAATGTGTGCTTTATAGTATTCACACATTGTCAAACAGTTTCTGTTAACAGGAAGAAAAAAAAACAGTGCATTAACCTGTCTGATGAACCTTCGAAGATTTAAAACAATCTTCGAATCCCTGGCTAGTGAACGAACCTTCGAAACTTTGAACACAGCCCTAATTAGGAGAGAATAAAACGATAAGACCTCTTGACAAAGGCACTGCAAAGCTTAAGGCAGCATAAGATTATTATAATTAATCATATTGTAACTGAAACTTAAACTACTGTCACAAAGCAATATAGCACAGACACAGTTTGAGGAATAGGTGACAAATTTGGAACCAAATCAAATAGACTTACTAATGTTTATCTTATTCCACAGTCATCCTTTTCACTTACCTCTGCTCTGGGCTGTATTCAAATGGGGTTGTGAGACAAGAAACTGAATAACATTGAAAATTGCTGAACCGCCTAGCCACCCCACTAAAATCTATCTTCTTTACTTAACCTTAAAGTTCAGTGAAGCAGTGACTGGCCTGGAGCCAGTGCAGGTCACAGTTATACATACAAATTACTCTGTGTGTTTTTTATTGTGTTGCACAAACAAGCTCCTCCATCAGTCTGACAGGTATTGTTGTTACCTTGCTGCCATGATGTATGTGATGCGTCCTTTCCCTCTTCCCATTTGGATAGGGGCTTTCAGCACTGAAGGCTGCTACCAGCTATCACTTTTCATTTTAAGGATAGCTTGGAGTAGCACCAAATAGTTGACTTGTCAAACAGCAAAGTCACAGCCAACCCCAGAAACATGATGAAATGTACATTATTGTGAAGTATTTGTGAAGCTCGGGATTCAGATCCCACCATCCCTTCATGTCAACGTGAGACTAATTTGAATTATTCTCCAGGGTAGCCCCAAATGTGTCAAACTATAGGTTACTTTGGAAAATTGCAAAGTTAAAAAAACAAACAAACTTAATACGACGATGCTGAAGTTGGCTTCTTATTTGGCCAGCTTCTTATCCATATGTATTCTTCCCAGTCTAACATTTGCTTTCCTTTGTTATCTTGTCTAATAACCCATTTTTAAGTTTCGTGCTTTCGCCATTTAATATAGCCCTGTAACAGGGCAAGGAGCCCTGTACGTATTATTTGTTTATTTATTTTTAGAACGGGGTCTCCCCCTCCACCCCTGTGCAATTTATTGTTTTGTATTATGATTTATTTATTTATGTATATATGACGGCGTAGCCGAATGTTTGTTTGTTTTTGTTTTGTATTGTTTAGTAGTATGGATGGGTAGCCCCATCCACAGTAATTTAAAAAACTTGTGCAGATTGTGGTAATAGAATAATTGCCAGCTAGTTAAACCCCTGTATAAAAAGCCTGTAGCTCTCTGCACTCGAAGTGGGTGTTAGGAGCGAGAATGACAGAGGAGAGAGAAACTTATTTAAAATTAAACCTATAGGGTCAGTGAAGGCATTTACTCAGCCTGGCCTGGGTTTTGTTTATTTTTTGTGTTTGTGATTATTTGTGTTTAAACTTTTATTTTCGCTCTGTGAGCAAGTCTTTTTGTTAAAACATTTTATTTATTTTTGTTGTATTTAAATAAACGGTGACAAGTGTCTTTTGAACTGCAGTACTACCTGGTGTCAGAGTTTTTTGGTTCCTGTTTCTGGCCTGACGTCACCACTCGTCCACCCTGTCACAAGCACACACAGACCTGAACAGGAAAATCAATTTAACAAACCATTCTGGAGGAAACTATAAGGTCTATAAATATACTACACAACTAAAATGTTATTTAGGGATAGAGATTGATGTTCAACAATGATACAGCGTACGCATTGCTTTGCACTTATATGTTGATATACGTTGGGCTTAGAAATGAAAACTTCAACCAGGAAAAAGTGCTTTCTGTACGGTGCAGAATAAAGTTGTAAACTTGGACACAATGGTTTGATAAATTGACTATTTCCTGCTGCTGTTTAGTTTTAAGGAGGATTTCTTATTGAGTGTTTAGTTGTGGATGAACATACTATAAATACAATACATTCCTTAAAGTAAGTTAGCTTTCATTTCTCTTCAGGCTTCAGTTTAACAATACCGTATTCAGTATTTCGATGCATGTGCGCAACTTGCTGTACCATTTTGTTTTAGCACTGTTCCTTTTTTTAGTGCATATTTATGATTTTGGAATGTTTTGATATTATGCGTGTTGCAATATTGACAATAATTAAACATTACTATGCCCTTCTGAAATATACAAAGAAATAAATCAGATGGTTTGATGATTTTATTTAAAAGCATACGTCAGCAGTGCGTTTATTTATTTATTTATTTATTTATGTATGTATGTATTACTTTTAAATTTCCAAAGTATACTTTGACACATTTGGGGCTACCTTTTACACTAATTCAGGCTAGTCTCACTGACATGAAGGGGTGGTTAGATCTTGTTCAGGTATTTGTCCTTATTCAGGTCACCTTTGGTAAAGTAAATTGTCTGCACAAGCCGAATCAGAATTCGGCTTTCTAAAAATGGTTCAATGAACGGCCCTGAAGGCAATGGGGTTGACCCGATCCTGATGGGGTCGCATTTCGACTTGGGATCATCACATAAAAATGCAACAAATAAAAAAAAAACATTTTTATGGATGTACACAAAGGGTTAACATGAATAAAAAAAACAATTTCTTACAGGAGATATTAAACTAAAGCCTGTCTACATCTGTGTAGGGAGAAACAATTAAGCATCCTGAAATAAATGATAAATTATTAATTTAAACCTTTTGTGTACATTTTTATTCATTTTCATTTTTGTACACTACAGTTATACCTTCTTTCAAACCTAAACTTTGTTTGTTTGTTTTATGTTGTCCTAATTAAACAAGCAATTGGTAAGATTGACTGGAAATAAGAATTTGCCCTTGTGTTTGCATTTGCATTGTGACTAATTTGTCTGCTTGTTTGGTACAATTTTTGATTGTGTTTATATAGCATTTGATAACACAATTGAACCGGAAGTATTATTTTGGTGGATAAAACCGCTTAAATGCTCATTACTTATTTATTTAGAACCATAGAAAATTATGCATGAAATGTGATCTGCCAGCAGATAAAATGGAGGATCACGATAGAAAATAAGCAGATGTCTTTTAACAGATTAACAGCTGAAAAAATTCTGCGGTTTTTGTCATTTCCAATGAAAATAAAACCCCTTTCGAAAATCAGATCGAGCTGCTGCTTTCACAACACATATGGCTACATAAAGCTCTCCTACACACCAACGATAATCATATATATACAGTACATTTAAACAGCACACACACACACACACACAACACATACCTCCACCTCCACCTCCACATTTTATTAATATTAACTATGATCCTTACTCACCAACGCCTGTGATCACCCTATTTATACACCTGTGGCTGGAGTCTTAATTAATCATGTATTCAATTCACGGCTCCAGCCACATTCCTATGTGTTTTGACAGGGAGCAATTTAACCCCCCTCCCTGCCAACCCATTATTCCCCGCACTAACACAAACACGTGCCTCGGCAAGGCTTTCGCCCTGCCACACTGCCACAGCATTACATATACCAGCATGAGAACTGGCTAGCCAAAACCTTAGAGCAGTGATTTGCACCTTGCTAGTAAGTATGGAGACACAATTATTTGTATTCATTTTCCAAGTTTTTCTCCCAATTTTCTGGAATGCCCAATTATTATTCAACCTGGATCACCACTGCAACCCCCAAATTAACTTGGAAGAGATGAAGACGAGCACTCGCGTCCTCCAAAAAGAGAGCTGTCAGCCGTCCGCTTTTGTTCGCTCTTCAAGCTCGTCCTGCAGCCATTTCAGAACTTACAACATCGGAAGTCCACGCAGTTCTGAATTGCGTACAGGCTGGCCTGCAGTCGCCCTGCCAGCCACAGAGGTCGCTGGTGTGCAGTGAGCCAAGGACTCCCCAGCCGACCTAACCTCTATCCTGCCCGGGCAGCCCTTGGCCAATTGTGTGCACACCCTGGGAACTCCCGTCCACGGTCGGCAGTGGCATAGCTTGGATTAGAACTGGCAATCTCCAAGCTATAGGGCGCATCCTGCATCCTGCATTTTACTGGATGCCACTGGGAGCCCCTCAATTAAAATCATTTAAAATAATCCATAATACATTCAAATGTGTTGCACTGTTTATTTTTGTTGCACTTTCACATCTAAGTTGAAAAAGTCTGTTTTCTAAATTGAAGTATTTTTTTCAGCTAGTCAGATTAGCCAGTCACGATTTCTTCAAGTGAGTCATAACCCTAAATCCAGCTGTCTCCAGAGTCTACCTTTATTACCTCTCGCTCTGCAGGGCACTAGGAGTTTCAGGATTAGGAGAGAGATTTGGGACGTGCTTGTCACTTTACAGCCTAATCTTGCCCCCCACTCACACCTCATAAAACAATCCATAATATTGTCTTTAAACACTGCAGAAAGATTACAATCCTTCTCTATAAATCCATCAATGGGGCCTCATTTTTTAGACTTTATTTTTTTCAGTCAAAGCCCTTGTGGTGAGTGTATCTATTGATCTATCTATTGAACCACTGATGGTTTTACATTTATCCATACTTAGTGCTGACTAAAAGCACTGAATCAAACTGAGTGACTAGCTCTGAGCTGTAAATATGAATGTTCACTATACATTTTGAATTTATGGCCAATTAATCCCTTTCTCAACTGTACGACTCTTCTTCAGTTTGGCTTTAGTATGCATTATACATGTAGCTTTACAAGAGAAAAGCCATCTTAAGTCATAAGCAGCTGGAACATGTGTGATGTATTTCTGAGATAGAATAGATTACAGAAATACAGGGGCAGTGATACTGCAATTCTCTGACTGATAGTCCTGTGCTTTGTGATGGTGAGTTTTAATTTTTAATTGACCAAAGCTTTTTTGTGCTATGTTCAAGAAAAAAAATGAGGCAAAATGATAAATCGGCCAATCACCGTAAAGGAATTGTCTAAATGACAATAAATATTATCTTGTTTAAATTATTTATTTATTTCTTAGCAGACACCCTTATCCAGGGCAACTTACAATTGTTACAAGATATCACATTATTTTTACATACAATTACCCATTTATACAGTTGGGTTTTTACTGGAGCAATCTAGGTAAAGTACCTTGCTCAAGGGTACAGCAGCAGTGTCCCCCCCACCTGGGATTGAACCCACGACCCTCCGGTCAAGAGTCCAGAGCCCTAACCACTACTCCACACTGCTGCCCTATCACTAGGTCCTGAGTTCAGTCTTCATTTGTGTGGTTTATTTTAAGTTAACGCTTCGTGTGTCGGGTGTCACTTCGAACAGAAATCATTGCACACAGTTTGAGCAGTAAAAACTGCACGAGATGACATCTCTTATAATAATCAGAGACACTGACACATTATGATTCTACTGTATGTTAACATGGCAAAAACCCCTAAATTCGAAAAAATAAATCATGGTATTACGTATAAACGTGACTAATACGAATAACCCTACCTTCTCTCTTTCTTCAGTGTGGAGTGCCTGCGAGACCTGCTGTATGTCAACAGCCGCCATATTTATCACTATTTAAAACAAGCACTGTAGAGTGGACAATAATAGGCTACATTCAAAACAAGGATATGGACAATTTGAAAAAAAAACATGCTTCACACCATTGAAAGAAGAATTTAAATAAACGTTTTTAAAAGAGCAAGAAAATGAAAATGTAAGAAGAAAAACACTTTGACATGAACCTCACAATCAGTGCATTTACATGGCCAGTAATACTCCACTAGTATACGGAATACACAAATAATCTGCATATATATTCCGCAAAGTAAATATTCGGAATATGAAGAGGAATATTCCACAGAATACTAGTGGAATAAAAGCCATGTAAACAGCATATTCTGACTATGAAGCATAACCCACAACAGACACTTTTATTAAGGATTTTAGGCTCGGTGTTGTATTCAATGTGTTATTAAGTGTTATTATTAAGTGTAGCACTGTATACTACTAGTAAGTAGCAACAATTACAAAACAAAAAGGACAAATGTATTTATTATGTAAGGGGTGCACTTTCACACTGACGTGCTGTGGACATCAGGTTTGAAGAGGAAAGTTACCCAGATCAGCTGACTGACAAGACTGAAGGAAAATAATACACATGCACACACTATTTGCTTTATTTATGTATTTACTATGGTTATTATTCTACTTTACATGTGTTTACTGTAGGCTCTGTTGATGATGTGCTTGGCTAAATGGGCAACTCATCTTCAATCTGTCTCCTTGTTACAGTATATTAATAAAGACTTAAGCATGCATGTCTGCGTGAACACAGTGCACTAAATTAAGACCCACAAGAATCTACACAATCTAACAATATCAGACTCCATATATGAAAAAACAAAAACAAATAACAGAAATATACATCCACACCACCAGCTCCTCACAATAAACAAAAAACTATTCTACTCTTGGTTTGCAGTGGGAAGCAAGGTACGCATGCGTTAATGGCATACAAGGAATATTCCGTTTACCATGGAAACACAGAATATGAAAGGAATAAGAGATTTCCGCTACATGTATACAGAGCATTCATTCGGAATGTTCTAGCATTGTGAATACTTCATATTCTGAATACCTGTGCCATGTAAACGTACTGATTGTATTTTGTGTTCAACGGGGGAAAACAAGAGAATTTCAGCAGCTACCTGAAAAAGACCTGGACATACACCTTTGAAATGTTATCATCAGTAAAAAAAAGAATAAATGGGGGTGACTTTAAACCAAGTTCTCTAGGAAGCATAGCATAACCTGCACAGACATAACTATGAATGCAGCATTTTCTACAGCAGCGCGTCACAGTTTACACAAACAAAATTAAACTAGAATGTAAGAAATGCACTTGTGGCTATACCACTCGCTGGCTGTACCTCCTCTACGCTCCCCTGCCTCCAGAGCCCGCTCCTTCTCCACCCTCGCCCCGCAGTGGTGGATTGACCTTCCTACAGATGTCAGGACTGCCCAGTCCCTGACCACCTTCCGGCGCCTCCTCAAGACTCACCTCTTCAGAAAGCACCTGTAGAACTCCTCTTTTTTTCCCCCTGGACACTTATCACTCTTCCTTAAATGCACTTTACTTTCTCTTATCTGCCCCCTATTTTAATGCATTTAATCCTGTACTTTAGAGTACTGTAATCTGTCAAGTGTTATTTAATCTGTAGTAGTTTGTATTGAATTATATCCTGATATAACTATCACTGACACAGTTATCTGCTCCATCATATTTTGTCATACTTGTTCTTGCTAGAACCAAAGTCATTGTATTTTATCTTGCTTTTAATTGTATTAATACTTGTACTGTGATTCTTGAAATGTATTTTTGTTTACGACTGTAAGTCACCCTGGATAAGGGTGTCTGCTAAGAAATAAATAATAATAATTAAGGTTCAAAACCAACCCGAGACATATTATTGTGTGGTAATATAGTCTGACCCATATATTATTCTCTATATACAAGGATAAAGACATTGGCTGAAAAAATTCTGCATGACTTAGTTTCTTATAAGTTTAAAATCTGTTGAATTTAATGTTTCATTTATATTTTATTCAGTCAAGCTGCCGATAAATAATCAGAATACCTCCTACATGTCAGAAAATAACACATGCTAAAGAACGTAAGAAGACTCCTGGAGAAAAAGAAATGTCTTAATACTTTTTTCCATGTGTCTCCTACTGATTTGCAATTTCAATCTCTTTTACTGTAGGTTTTGCTACGTTTTGCCTGCATTTTGTTTTTTTATGGTTTATAGACAGAAATATGAAGCTTAAAAAAGTAAGACCTGTTAACTACTATTGACCCTTCAAACCATACACTGTCAAATCGTTCATGTAGTATATAAGAAAGATAATCATTCTAGGGTTACTATTCTACTATGAAATCATTTGCAATTATATTGAATTTGATGGTTGTGAGCTCAGGATCTGGTTTGGTGCAGGTACTGTACACTTATTGTGTTGAAGGCAGCTGCAGGTCATGTGTTATTGGAAACGTAATGGTTGTCCAGAAGCACTGAAACATTGTATTTATTTGCTATAGCAGGGTATCATTTTAGTTATTAACTGGCATTTATAAAATGGCTTGAATAAATTAAGTGATCTGATTGGCTAAACAAGATCACATGACAGTGCGGTAATTATTGTCTTACCGCACGGCTATGACATCATAGACCAACTTACTTACCTGATCTATTAATATTATTACTCCTTAATAGTAACAATTATCTAAACAGTGTTTCTGTAGGTAAAAATTTCAACATACAACTGAAACAGAATTTAAATCAACACAATTTTTTCATCTGTGTCACTAAGAATTACAGAAAAATTGGCAAATATACTGTGGTATTTATTTAGTCAGAGAACAGAACAAAGAAAACGCTGAGGCAAGCAGTAGCAGTAACACCATCTGGTAAATCACCACGCAAGTCTAGCGAGTATGCAATATTTAAACTCGACACATACATCTCACCACTACCCTCTGATTTCAGAAACATATTTAAAACAAAATTAAAATCTCTCCTGCTCTCTGCTGACACAACCGTTGGGCTTTTAAACAAGGTCGGGTTCGGCATCGAATTCTATTGTGCTCGCTGCAGACGGGAAGGACTGCTGCACCTCTTAAACTGACATGGAAGTCGTTTAGTCCACATACCATCTAATGCTGGTTTACAATCTAGTGAAATTATGCCAGTTACTGGCCATTGGTGTGAAAACAGCCTCAGAAATGATTGGTCAGCTTCTCATGAAGACCGCAAAGCCTGAGTAGGATAATTTCCTACAAAATAAAATAAATAATAATAAAATAAACACTCTGAAGCCCCTCCCTCGATGTCAAGTGCAGTGTTTGGCTGTTACATGAATCCTCCCTCAGATTTGGGAAATCAGTCTGCTTTCAATTCCCAAATGCCATTTCATTGCGAAAATGTTACTATAAATGTCATTGTTCAATGTAAAGGATACATAATATATTTCTTATAGCATCTGTGTTCTAGTGTAGATAGATGTCTTTTAATGGCATTTCCAAATGAAGCAGGAAAGGAGAGAAGACCAGCAGAGGAATGGAAGTCAGTGGAATAAGCTATCACGATGCACTGTGAAAATGTATTGATTCTATCCAGCCAAGCAGCCCCTGCTAGCCTGTCACAGGAGTGGAAAGCCCAAATTATCCCCTGCTGCACAGTGAGAAAAATCAATCATCGGCTCAAATACGAAATCTCACAGATCAAACCATTTGCACCCTTATGAACTGACTCAATTTTCACAGAATTCAATTATCCCTTTTTATCTCAGTTGATTCTCTTTTTATGTATAAAGTCTTTTCAATTACAGCAAAGAAACCAAATTGAAAATGGAAGAATAAATACATATTATTAAACAGGGTTGCTGTTAATATGTCTCCTTCTTGGATGGTTGGTCTGCTGGTTTTCATTTGAATTTGTCTTTAATAATTTTATCAGCAAGTGTATCCAACACTGTATGCCCTATTGATAATAACAGTAGCATGTGTAATTTAATTTCATTTAGTAAAACTGTAAGAGAGTCTCCTTGGTGTGTTTTTGTCTGCAAAAAAATCACCAGGCAGTGTCCTAATAATTTAAACAACATTAATATTTAGATCTAATGAATATTAATAAGTAAAATGTTACTGTACTAATTGAAAATAGGTTACTTTAAAGCTTGACCACTTTCCTTTGATGTAAAACGTCTGGGCAGTATTGTATTGAACCTGTATGTCATACAGAATGGAGAAATATTTCAGTGCTAATCATTGTCTGGGATTTTCCTGTGCCTGGATGGTTTCTAGGGAATGTGTATGTATTTCAGTGTCTGTAGCTTCACTGTCATGCTCTATGCTCTATTGACTGGTTGGATGTTAACTGTAAGGAAATAAAGGGATTGTGATTCATACAACTGGGACTTTCACCATTACTTGAATACAAACCTCACAAACCTAGTCTGGTAAAATCCAAACAAAGCAACGTTAAATACTGCATCTAGCCACAGGAGGCACTGTAATAAATAAAAGCAATGGTGCAATCTGAAGCATGTATAGTACATGGAAAAAATGGTTTGTAAACTAGAAACTTACAGTTAAGTCATCAATAACTTCAAAAGGCTCAATCAAAATAAAAAGTTATCAGAAACTTTGACAAGCAGACAAACTGGTGTACACGAGTGAAGACACTAAACATGATTTGCTTGAGAATTTGAATGTTATTGTTTTTAACATACTGTTAAAGCAGCTTGATCACAGGACTGATTAGCTTGTCTTATGGCAGGCTTGCCACCTCCAGCCTACAGGTCCATGACTGTTTCAAACAGCACATATATACAGTACTTAGCCTGGGCTTGAAAGAACAAACAGAGACCCAGGCAGGTGCACCATTTGACCGCTGTAGTTTCGGATGGGTTGTTTCTTGAATGGGCAGTACAAGTTCTTTTGCACTCGCCCTGCTCTCTTTAACCTTTCAGTGCAGAGTTAGCTTACGCTGTTGGGGTGTGTTTGGCAGGCGCTTCAGTGACCAAGACAGCTCAACTTGCTGATGTTTATTATTATTATTATTATTATTATTTATTTCTTAGCAGACGCCCTTATCCAGGGCGACTTACAATTGTAAGCAAATACATTTCACAACAGTGTCTAAGGTGATGTCGGCATGGAACTCCGAGGGAAAGACATCATCAGCAAAGGGCAACTGTGGGCGGAAGCGTGTCACAGGGTGACTTAATGTTTACAATTTTATTTTATTTGTTTTTGTTTAGCACTTTTATGATAGGTATTTTAGTGCACCTCGTAGGATCACTGTATTAGTTTTACATTAAAGGAAATGAAAGTTCAGGAACCATCTTATTGTTAATAACAACAACGTCTATAATATATCAATGTTTGGGAGACTTTCATGATATGATTGTACGTTGTTAACCGTTTTACAGCTGCCAGAGGTACACATAGTAAGACTGCACGAGTTAATCGAGCGAGTTGCTTTGCGCACGTTTATAAAATGTTATATTGGTTTGCTATTTTAAGTTTGATTTTGTTTTACTTTGAGTAAATTGCATGTATTGTATTTGTATTATTATGATAGTATGTACACGTTTTCATTGTTAAATTTGGTCTTACCTGGTGTCTTGCTATGAAATGGCGTCTAGGCTGGGAAGGGGCTGAGAGCGAGTGACGTCACTTCCAGTGGGAGGTTTTATGTAATTTCCATAATGATGCTGGGAAATGTAGTTTGTACAAATACCGTTAATAGATCTTGTCAATTGATTCGCTCTGGATAGTTAAGGGAGGAGTTTGATGGATATAAAAGAGCGGAGACACAGAGACAGGGGGACTGCAAGAGACAAGGAGTGCGCCACAGAAGAGAGTCAGAGAGACGGCAGAGGAGAGCTGCAGGAGCCACAGGAGTGCGCCATAAGAGAACTACAGGAGTCACCGAGAGAGCAGAGACGCGGAGAGCAGAGACTAGGATCCAAGAGGAACCATAAATATTAAATGCATTAGTAGAACAAGCAGGCTGTGCTGGAGAGTGGACTCAGGAACTGAAGAGTGCAGTCTTAAAAGGGAAGTAGCCGGACCACTTTTAATGATTGGTACATCGTCTAATAGGGTTTTGACCCGCTTGCTGTCTAGGGACCCTAGTGCACCTTTATATTCTCTCTGCTAGAGTGATATCTGTGTTTTTTTAAAAGGAGATAAACCCAAGATTTGGTAATTGTCTGCAACTTGTAGTTTATGACTTTTGCACCTGTTCTGTTGATATAAATATCCATGATAGAGTGAGTGGTATTTTCAGGTGCTGCATTTTAAATAAACTGTGGCTATAGGTCGTGCTCTTAAATATATGGATTGATATAGTTAACTATAAAGAAGTATATTCTAATTTCTGTTGGTGTTTTGTATACTGTATAATTGTGAGTCACTCAGTGCTGTTGCTTTTTCTGTCTCCAGGGGGTGCCTGCCACATCCAGGGAAGAGTTTGGCACCAGTGTGGGGGACACTAGCTGCACCTGTTCCTGGAGCTGTTGATGAGGATCCAGTGGTGGCTATTGTGATTTGGTGGCCTGAAATTTATTTCTTTTGTATACTTTTGCACCCTAGCAAATTAGTGGGTGTTTTTATTAGTATTTTCTTTTGATACTTTGTGCACTAGTAAATTAGTGTGTGCCTTGTTTTTTTTACTTTTGGTAACCCTTGGTACTATAGACATTGTATTATATTTTAATGATTTTATAAGGATAAATAAACACTGTTTATTTTGAAATTGTACAATTGTTTGCCTTTCTTGCCATGGTCGGCCTGTTCTGAGTTCCAACTGGTCATATTTACGAACCTGTGTCGCTTTTAGTGTTGCTAGGGTCCTAGTGCCCCATATATTTAGTCACTAGGTGGCGTAGTTGGCTACTGCTTGAATTTAAATCCCGAGTGTCCTGTGACAAGCGCATACTCCAGGATCGTGATATTCGTGCATTAATTCAAAGTGCAAGGCAAAACAGGCAAGCAGATCAATTGACTGCAAATTTCAACCTGGGGTGCGAGCCCAGGTTGAAAGTTTTTTTTAATTTTATAATTATTTTTTTTTGCAGATGCCTTTATCCAAGGCGACTTACAGAGACTAGGGTGTGTGAACTATGCATCAGCAGCAGAGTCACTTACAACTACGCCTCACCCAAAAGACGGAGCACAAGGAGGTTAAGTGACTTGCTCAGGGTCACACAATGAGTCAGTGGCTGAGGTGGGATTTGAACAGGGGACCTCCTGGTTACAAGCCCTGGTTACAAGCCTGTTTCTTTAACCACTGGGCGCCTAGAACTCCACAGAGCGGGATACCATAGTGGCCCAAAGCCCAACGCCCTATTAAGTGAATTTACATTGGTGTTTCCATTTTTTTTGTCCACTACCTGTATATTTATTTGGTAAAAAACTTGATTAGCATGTCTACTTGGTTACATTTGCACTTCCTTGGTCATTTAACCTTATCTGTCTCTTTGGGGTCAAAGCATGTCAAGGGGGAAGCATCTGGTTGGTTAAAGACAGAAAATAAGGTGTTGCAGGGTTCGAGAGAATGTCATTCTCCAGGTGAAGTGACATGCAGTACAGTGCAACAGATTATCTGAAAATAAGTCAGGCAAAGTGGCAGCTTTCCTGCTATATACCTTATCTTATTTTTTTTTTAAAGTGGAAAAAATCCACAGTGGATGGGAATTCATGACAGGTAATATTTGTTGAAATTATTTTATTAGCTACAACCCCTTTACTCTCCCTATACATAAGTCTGTGTGTGCATTCTAAGATTTGACATCTGTCTGCATTTGTCAATTGCAGACTGCCGTCACTTTGCAAAACATATGCAGAGCAATTGTGCTGGCAATTCCATTTTCTACACATTTTCTACGCGATTTAGTTCCAATTTGTTTTGAGTAATACTTTCTGCAAATGGTTTCTGCAAACAGATTGCGTCTAGGTCACGGTAATCTAAGGGGTCAGTAATTTTAGTCGCCTTATTTTACAACTCTGCACATTTTCTCTTTTTCACCAGAAAGCCGAGCATGAATAAAATTGCTTCTTTTAATAAAGGCTATCTCAAGGTGCCTGCAAAATGTTTGAAATAATCACACAGAGGAAACTTTTTAGACGCTTTCCAAATTGTTTTGAAAATGCAAAGGTGTTTAACGTCTCTTCATTGTTGCCATTACTGTGCCTCAATCCTGGTAGCAAATGCAGGTACACTTTAGTTTAGGTATCCATTACAGGTGGTTATAAACAATCTATAAATATATGCTATTAATATGCTGATAGTATGTTATTAACCATTATAAAGTAGGATTAGAAATAATAAGACTGTTATAATACACTTAATGTCACCAGTGTGGTGAAGGCTAAACAAACTGCTTTAAGAGTATTCATAAACATTTAAGATCACAGCATAAGGTACATTTTGAAGAATCTATAAATGTGTGATTACGAATTTGAGTGATATTAGCGAGGCTGGATGGTTAATTGGAAAATAACATAAAATATTAGAAGTGGAAAGCTTTGTGTTGTATAATAAAGTAAAAATGTTTCTTGCCATGTCGTATGTTCTAAGGGTTGCTAAAACTGGTCATTGTCATTCTAAGATTATGCTCTAATAAACACAATTATTATAATGGCAATGCTTAATTTACATCAACACACACCAAATCAGAAAACAAGTAGCACGAAAACAGGCAAAGTAAGGCTGTATTTATTCATAGGTATCATCAATCGATCATTCTTTTCAAATTGGCAGCTATGGAAACAAATTATATATAAAGGTAGGGAACCAAAGTGCATTGTGGCATGCTTTAAAATAGTGAATGAAAGGTTCTTGGGGTGATTTCATATATTTATACAGTACTGTGCAAAAGTTTTAGGCAGGTGTGAAAAAATGCTGTAAAGTAAGAATGCTTTCAAAAATAGACATGTTAATAGATTATATTTATCAATTAACTAAATGCAAAGTGAGTGAACAGAAGAAAAATCTAAATCAAATTCATATTTGGTGTGACCACCCTTTGCCTTCAAAACAGCATCAAGCATCAATTCTTCTAGGTACACTTGCACACAGTTTTTGAAGGAACTCGCCAGGTAGGTTGGCCCAAACATCTTGGAGAACTAACCACAGTTCTTCTGTGGATTTAGGCAGCCTCAGTTGCTTCTCTCTCTTCATGTAATCCCAGGCAGACTCGATGATGTTGAGATCAGGGCTCTGTGGGGCCATACCATCACTTCCAGGACTCCTTGTTCTTCTTTACGTTGAAGATAGTTCTTAATGACTTTCGCTGTATGTTTGGGGTCGTTGTCATGCTGCAGAATAAATTTGGGGCCAATCAGATGCCTCCCTGATGGTATTGCATGATGGATAAGTATCTGCCTGTACTTCTCAGCATTGAGGAGACCATTAATTCTGACCAAATCCCCAACTCCATTTGCAGAAATGCAGCCCCAAACTTGCAAGGAACCTCCACCATGCTTCACTGTTGCCTGCAGACACTCATTCGTGTACCGCTCTCTAGCCCTTGTGAACAAACTGCCTTCTGCTACAGCCAAATATTTCAAATTTTGACTCATCAGTCCAGAGCACCTGCTGCCATTTTTCTGCACCCCAGTTCCTGTGTTTTCGTGCATAGTTGAGTCGCTGGCCTTGTTTCCACGTCAGAGGTATGGCTTTTTGGCGCAAGTCTTCCATGAAGGCCACTTCTGACCAGACTTCTCCGGACAGTAGATGGGTGTACCAGGGTCCCACTGTTTTCTGCCAGTTCTGAGCTGATGGCACTGCTGGACATCTTCCAATTGCGAAGGGAAGTAAGCATGATGTGTCTTTCATCTGCTGCAGTAAGTTTCCTTGGCCGACCACTGCGTCTCACGGTCCTCAACGTTGCCCGTTTCTTTGTGCTTCTTCAAAGACCTTGGACAGCACATCTGGAAACCCCTGTCTGCCTTGAAATTTCTGCCTGGGAGAGACCTTGCTGATGCAGTATAACTACCTTGTGTCTTGTTGCTGTGCTCAGTCTTGCCATGGTGTATGACTTTTGACAGTAAACTGTCTTCAGCAACCTCACCTTGTTAGCGGAGTTTGGCTGTTCCTCACCCAGTTTTATTCCTCGTACACAGCTGTTTCTGTTTCAGTTAATGATTGTGTTTCAACCTACATATTGAATTGATGATCATTAGCACCTGTTTGGTATAATTGTTTAATCATACACCTGACTATATGCCTACAAAATCCCTGACTTTGTGCAAGTGTACCTAGAAGAATTGATGCTGTTTTGAAGGAAAAGGGTGGTCACACCAAATATGGATTTGATTTAGATTTTTCTTCTGTTCACTCACTTTGCATTTAGTTAATTGATAAATATAATCTATTAACATGTCTATTTTTGAAAGCATTCTTACTTTACAGCATTTTTTCATACCTGCCTAAAACTTTTGCACAGTACTGTATATAGTTGTAATAAAGTAATTTATAAAACATACAATAACCTACATAATAGGATACTTATATGTAATTAACATGTCTTATATGATACTTTATAATAGCTTTATAAATTGACTTAAGCACATAAGAGCATTTACAAAAGGGAGCAGGCCATCCACCCCATCTGTGCTTGTTTGGGTCCTAGTAGCTGATTGATCTGGGTCTTAATGGATCCCAGTGATTCAGCATCAACCACATGACTGGGTAACCCATGTCATAGTCTTACCACTCTTTATCTGAATAAGTTTGAATAAGTGTCTCCTCCCCTCTGTTCTAAGTCTAATCCCATTTCATTTCCAACCATGTTCTCTTGTCCCAGTTTCTCTGATGTGCTCCGGTTAGGGTTCATTTTGTCCTTTTAAAATGTAAAGACTTCAATCAAGTCCCCCTAATTGTTCTTTGTGTTATGCTAAATAGTTATTTCAGCCTAACCTTCATAGCTCTTGTGTCCCTCTATAGGGCCAGAACTTGTCTGTAACCCTACAGATGTTTTTCTTAATAGATCACGAAGATATTATTTTGAACAATATGGAAACTGTTCAATTGTTCACTTCATTTTAAAAGAAAACATTTGTTTTATACAAGCAACAACGTTTCCGCCCCATATAGATTTGCATATGTGTTTTTTTGTGAGTCATTTATCCTTGAAAATGACATGTCAGTGTAATTTGAAATGTACGGCTGAAAACTCTCAGCACAGGCTAAGCCTAGCGCTTGCTTTTGAGCATGTACTAAAGACCATAATCAGAGTGTGAATGTGTAGATTTTGAGGTAATGAGGAGCTCGTTGAAAAAGCTGTTTCATCACAGATTCTCCTCTCAGATGGATGTAAGATGATTGCGTTGCTGTTTCGTCACAGATTCTCCTCTCAGATGGGCTGTAAGATGATTGCGATGCTGTTTCGTCACAGATTCTCCTCTCAGATGGATGTAAGGTGATTGCATTGCTGTTTTGTCACAAATTCTCTTCTCAGATGGGTTGTAAGGTGATTGCATTGCTGTTTCATCACATATTCTCCTCTCAGGTGTCTGTAAGGTGATTGCATTGCTGTTTTGCAACAGATTCTCCTCTCAGATGGGTTATAAGGTGATTACATTGCTGTTTCGTCAGATTCTTCTCTCAGATGGGTTGTAAGGTGATTGTATTTCTGTTCCTGTCGTTGCTGAAATGGAAATTTCCAGACAGATACATTTATATTGCACCATCAGAAGCCTTAATTTACATCAAGTTTCAGATGAATCATTAAGTTATCTCAATGTACTGTTACTGTTAAATAAACACTTTGAGTGATTGCAGCTAACATAATACTTCTATAAATCTTACCTGTTATGCATTTTGGCAGGGCTGAGGTGTGTTTTTTTGTTATAAATAACATTGTTTATGTTGAATGTAACTTTGGCAAATGCATGTACCATAGTTATTATTAGTACTTCATGAAAAGTTTTTTTTTTAACTCGATGGTAGGAGGAAACCTTAGGGAATCCATGGCTGAGGGTAGCCCTTCCTCCAGGCTCTAAAGGTGTCCGTCTCCCTGTGACTGCAAGTCACACTTGAGTTTTGATGGTGCTTGGGTATGATGTGTTGATTAGTGGGCAGATTCTCCTTCCAGAAGTACAACCAAGTTTTCCATAAAATATAGCTGTATCTTTGAGTTTATTATAATGAGAGTTTACATTAATAATATTTTCTAATGTTTAACATAAAAAAGCAATGTAAAGAAAAAAATTGATCAATTCAAATTCAAGGCTCAGTTAGTTTGAAATTGCACCTGGTCAATATGACCGGAAACACAAAAGACATACCTACATTCTGAACATAAGAGGAGGATTAACATTTGTATTCTTTTTTAGATTCAAAAAGAAAAGCTCAATTTGCAGGTAAAAGACTTAGCAATGACACGATTGATCTATATTTTAGAGGGCATGAATAGCCATTTAATACATGGGTAATTATGAATTGTTTATCCTCTTGCCGGGTAATTACTGTGCAATTACATCAAATCTGTATTTACATAGTATTTACAAATATGTATTTACATAGAAGGACCATGGCACAGGTTGTTTCAATGTAATTACACCTCATTCCTCCAGCAGTTACAGTGGAAGAGCAGAAACCATTGGTAGTTACCCAGCTATTACCATGTTAATATATGGTATTAGCTGGTTATAGTGCTACCGTGCAAAGATCTATCATCTGATTTGGTACTACTCAGGAGTAAAGTGTGTGGGGGAGTCATATAATGTACGTATGCAGAATTAAAATATTATACAATTGCATTGATAATTCCTTGGTAGTAGCATTACACTTCGTGCAAATAACGGTATATCATTTTAGCAATAAAACAAACGTTCTGTAAGGTTACAAATGGTTAAAACAAGTGAATAAATCTCCTTCATAACCACAAGTATAGAAAAGGCTAAAATATTTTCATAACTACAAATATTGAATTATATAGGTTGTCTGTATGAAATTAACTTTGGTCTTTGTGGCAAAGTGCCCGCCCCCTGTGTGTATTTTGTGTTATGTGTTGTGTTTTAATGTTGGTGTATAGTCATTGGTACATGGGATATAAACGGGTCTGTGTTTCACATGTATTTAAAAATGTAGTTTTGTATTTAGGCACGAGGATGGCACAAATCACTTCACGTGCTGGTTAAAATGTAATGTGTGGTCACGGGAGTACACTTAATTAATTCACGTGCAGTTGTACCGAGATTCCAATTGAATGATTGACTAGCAATCGAGTCTCGGTACAACTGCATAAAAACAGCATGTTTTCACTCACTGAGGGTTGGTGTTCGGTGAGTGGAGAACGGGTGTGGAGAGGAGAAAGTAAAAGAATGGAAATAATAAGTGTTTATACTCATCGTGTTTGTCTGTTTAGTCCGTTTTGTTTGTCTATTTATTTTGGCGCAAGTGCCGTGTCCTGTGTTTTTTGTGTTCTGTTTAAACCTTTTACTTTGTTAATAAACGCTGAGTGCTACCATTTGCACTCAGCTTCTCATCACCACCGTCTGTCTGTGTGTTTCTCTCTCTGGTCTGAGTTCCTCCCTGCAGCCAGCCTGTCACAGTCTTATACACTCTCTCTCTCTGTATCGTCAGCCGCGATCTGTTAAATTTCTGTTTCAAGGTGAGTTATATCCTGTTTCGTTAATTAAAACCGTCCTTTTCCAAGTGCAAATTAACTCCTGATAAATTATGACAATTAGCCCAGATTTAAATTTGCTTTTAAATTCCCAAGCAAACAAAAGAAATAGTTGCAAGAAGCACAAATCAATGCTACATACCGATTTCTTGATTAACACTGGAGTTATCATTTACAAACTTTTGAAAATCCTGCTCATGGGCTTGTAGTGTGTCACTACAAGAACTTCCAATTAGACAACTTTATTAAAAAGAAAACTGCTGTTTCAGAAGTTGCACTGTTACAAACATGGTTTATGCAAGCGAGGGAGACTGGTTCCTCCAATTAAGCTAGATGAGCCTTGTTGTTCTAGCTATTATATGACAGGTATTTTGGTTTCTTAAGGTTCTGGGTTTGTAAGAATGTTGCACTGCTTCCACTCTGAGTCTGACTTCAACCAAATTAGTCATTAGGTTCAAAGACAGGCTGCCATTGCTTTAACCCTCTTTTACGCTTTGTTTATCCAAGCTGTACTATGCAGTTATTGCAGTATTGCAGAAAATCATGGTGCACTACAAGTTTACTCATTATTTCAATACGTCTTAACCTAACTTTGTACACATTCTTAAACATAGTCGTCATCATCATAACACATATCCAACCTTCACAGCTTTGGAGCTAGTGAGTTAAAAAGTTATCAATAACATAAGAACCCTGAGGTCGAGAGAGAATACAAATACAGCAACATAGGAAACTGTAAGAAATGGCTGGAGCTGCAACACAATTGAGGAGGTAGCTACTGAAGATGAACACTGGACTCCAGTTTCAGCGTCAAATGTCTTGTCTTCTATGGACACTATTTGCCAAGCAATGTTTGTTTTACTCAACTATGTCTAACACCGGAGACAATACATTATATTCTCTCCAAACTTTAACAAAGCTCATTCTGAAGTGCACGTACACTTCCCACAGGCTTGGAGAGGTTCAGCATCAGGACTTCAATGCTTTCAGTTCGTGGTACTGAGGAGTTTACTGGACTTCAGTACCATGGAGATACCCAGTGCTGAATCAGATGCATAGCTGGAAAGGTGCTGCCGGGTTGATAGAAAGCACAGCTGCTTCTCATTATGACAGGGATTACTGTGTTAGGAGAATTGGATTGTAATCTATGGAAACAGGTGTGGCTGTCTGTTGTTGTAATATATAAATGTGGCATGAATACCCATGTGCTATATGTCTGCTTGTTGTCTAAATCTGTAGGCAGCCTCAGTCTGAACAGCGAACAGTGGGGAACTATAGATAATGACAAGAAGACTGGATGGTAGCTGCAATCACACAAACTAAGAGCCTGTTCAACCCCAGTGGTCTATACAAGGTATATTTAGAAAGATTGTTTTGTATTATTTGAGTGAGACCACATGCATTAGGTACACAAATGCAGCAGAAAAAAATAAAATAATGTGCCTAAACTCCCTGTCACTCAGGTGTGTATATCTTTATACAAATGATCAATTCCGGAATCTGATGCATTTTAAAATGTGTTGGGCAAAGGCCACTTGTCTCAAAGGAATACAATAATACATTTAACTGTCAATACTATATATATTTAGCAGTGTACATTTTTGTAAGGTTACAAATGGTTTAAACAAGTGAATAAATCTCCTTCATAACCACAAGTATAGAAAAGGCTAAACTATTTTCATAACTACAAATATTGAATTATCTAGGTTGTCTGTATGAAATTAACTTTGGTCCTATACACTCTCTCTCTCTGTATCGTCAGCCGCGGGCTGTACAGTTGCACAGTAATTTTGCAGTTCTCTCATGTATTTACCATAATTTACCATGGTTTTCCAAGTTTTTAAAAAGCTTTACAGTACCTGGGATTTACTATGCTTTACCATTCTTTCACAGTGCATCATTAGACTTTTTTTTAACTGTGTTAAACTTTTAGAAGGGCCGTCCTGCAACTACGTTGTATCTTGCTAGTTTTATACTGTTATGCAATTGTTTTACTCCTTTTAAAATAAGGCCTACGGTCTAGAGTTTTACAATTTTCTGTAAATGAGGATCCACCTGAGTGACTTATATGTTATTTTGGCTTCAGGATTATCTGTCAGCACAGATTTTGATGGTTCCCTAGTCTGGTGCCAGACCCCTGAGCCACATGGTTCCCACAAAAAACAAAAGTAAACTGGAATGTTCCTGCACAGAGGCCCTTTAAAATTCCATCTGTAGCCTGATAGGTTTTGATTTGGTGCACCAGGGGAGCAGATGCCTGTCTCCATGATGCTGAGCTATTTAATGAGTCTTCTTAATAAATTATGGTTAAATATCCCTGATAACCTTGAAAGAATTGGGGGGTAGCTAAAAGAGACAGTAATTCGACTCGCCCTGCTAGTTCTTTAACTGGTTTGTCAGTGATCGCATTTCCTGAACACCGCAGTCCTTTGCTACGATTCCCTTTTATTTGGGGAAGAAGGATGAAGGGTGAGAGCACAGGGGAGACAGGAGAATGGACTTTTTAAAGTTGTTATTCAAATGTTTCATTTAAGGATCCCTGAGTGGCTCACTGTGAACAAGTGTGAGTGGTGTGGTAACAAAAACAATGTCCAGACAGTAGTTCTCCCAAAAATGTCAGTGTTTTATTAAATAATAGCAAAAAGGGCTGTCCTCTACCAGCGATGGTATCGGGGAACACGGCGAGCGTTCAAGCTCAAAACAAAACAACAATTCACAATTGTAATCCCACGTGCACGAAAGTGTGCTCTCCAAAGTCGGGTCCGTGGTGAGTGCTGGTGCTGTGCGGTGAGGGAGGTGCTCAGTGTGGAGTGGACTGGCTTCGTGGCTGCAGCTCAAATGCTCTTAATCCTCCTCTGCAACAACAAAACAAAGCACGTAACAAAGCAACAAACAAAGCTGTCAGTTACGTTTTCATCACGGGTTTGTGCTCATGTAGCTGCGTCCCCTTTGTGCTGCCCAGCTCCTCCCTGCAATCAGCCCGGCGCCCCGGTGTAACCAATCGCTGCCGGGCCCGCAGCTGATCGCATGGGAATTGTTTCGAGTACGCACAGCTACGTGCTTCCTCCAAGATGTCCGACTTCCTGTTTCCGCCCACCGTCGAGTCGACCCGTCTATGGGGAAGTGTACAACCAACCTTACACAACATTGATTCTTTCTTTCTTTGTCACACTCACCTAGTAAAGGGACGGCTGCTTGGTGTTCAGGGTGAGTCACACGGAAAGAACATTATAAATTATAAATATACGTAATGTAACCATTTCATATGTTACATTTACGCATCACAGATCGATATATTGATGTACATATATTCTTAATATGTTTTTAAATATACGCAAAATAGGAACATGCATGACCAAATTTAATAATATCATGCAACTTGATTAGTATGCCATATAAAGATAGATGAATGTGCATGTGTGTACATATAATGTGTATATATATATATATATATATATATATATATATATATATATATATATGAGATAGAGGGGGGGGGGAGAATTTACAAACAAATTCAAAAATTGAAAAAATGCAGAGTGACAGTTTGAATCGTTTTGCAGCTGAAGAGGGCCCCCCAACTGACACTGAAAATGATACAAATGTTGCAAATATTGATACATTGAGCAGCAGCCCCAGAGTCAAGCACAGCATTGAAATAAAATACTCTGAGGAACTGCGCTCTGCTCTGGCAAAGAAACAATATAAAAAAGTGCTGAAGGAGTCCCCGGAGATCCTTATCGCAGACTATACTGTGCTGAGGAACAGCAGGACCAAGAGCAACCTGCTGTTCTACACACCCGGACAGCCAGACAGCTACGCTACAGCAGCCTCCAGAGCAGAAAACTCCTCAATCTTATCTACACAAAAATAATGAGATAATCTGCCCCTACATTAAAACAAATGTAAGCCACAAATTGATCTCATTTAAATGTGAACTGTAACTTACAAAAGGATCCTTCAAAATAAGTAGCTTGAATATTCAGGGTTGTATGCTTCAGCCTTTGGAATTAAACGCACAGACCCTGAGTTTGTAAATAACATACATAATATAGACATAATCATTCTCCATGAAACGGCTACAGGGAGCTGATAGTGCCCTCCCTGAAAAAAACCCAAATCAAGTGTGACAGAGACTCAGGGGGCTTCATCGTATGGTTCAAAAGGGAACTCACAAACTCTGTCACCCCAGTAAAAAGAGGTAAGACATACCTGTAGCTCAAATTTAAAGGAGACATTTTATCAACTAATCTAGACACCTATCTGTGCGCAGTTTACATGCCACCCTCAGACCCCCGACCACAGGGAGGAGGGGTTTCAAAACCTCCAATCAGAGATAGTTAATTTCAGACTCTGGGCGCTGTGCTGCTGTGGAGATCTCAATGCCACGACAGGCAGAGATGGACTAGAGATGGACATCAGCACAGAGGGGAACAGCCACCTATTTGTAAACAGCCCTTTGTACCATACACATCACCCCACAGAGCAATAGCCATCACAAAGCATGCCAAACAGCTTTCAATTAACACAATATCAAAACAACCAAAAAGGAATACATTTGGCTATACAAAATATATATATTTGAGTCTTTAGTAATAAAATCAAGTCACCAAAAAATAAACACAAAAAAAGATAACACAAAAAACAAATCTAGAGAGAAATGGTTTGATAGTAAGTGTAAATCAGCCAGAAAACATCTGAGACAACAAACCAGAAACACAGGGAACCCAATCATAGGGAATTATGCCTCAGCTACTGGAAAAAATATTTTGAAAGACTTAACATTTAAAACAGTAATCTAAATTCAGAACAAACTACCATATTTAAACAACTAAATGACTTAGAAAACTTACAAATAAAAATAATCAAAACCCATTAGACATTCCAATCACAATAGAGGAGCTGAGAGACACAATCCAGGCGCTCAAGCCCAGGAGAGCCTGTGGGCCTGACAGCATCAGCAACGAGATGCTGAAGCACAGCAGCCCCAGAGAGCCTGTGGGCCTGACAGCATCAGCAACGAGATGCTGAAGCGCAGCAGCCCCGGAGAGCCGTGGGCCCGACAGCATCAGCAACGAGATGCTGAAGCACAGCAACCCCGGAGAGCTTGTGGGCCCGACAGCATCAGCAACGAGATGCTGAAGCACAGCAGCCCCGGAGAGCCTGTGGGCCCGACAGCATCAGCAAGAGATGCTGAAGCACAGCAGCCCCGGAGCGCCTGTGGGCCAACAGCATCAGCAACGAGATGCTGAAGCACAGCAGCCCCAGAGAGCCTGTGGGCCCGACAGCATCAGCAACGAGATGCTGAAGCACAGCAGCCCCGGAGAGCCAGTGGTCCCGACAGCATCAGCAACGAGATGCTGCAGCACAGGAGCCCCGGGCTTCAACTTAGTACTCAATGCTGGGTGTTTTCCTGAGATCTGGAACCAAGGACTCAACCCCAATCTGTAAATGTTGAGATAAATTAGACCCCAATAACTACCAAGATATCTGTGTGAGCAGATATTTTCAATAAATCAAACAATATTTGCATGTTTCATCGACTTTAAAAAAGCATTTGATTCAATTTGGCATGAAGCACTATTCTTAAAACTTCTCCAAAGTGGTGCAGGGGGTAAAGTATATGGCAGAATAAAGTAAATGTATTCAGATGTATGCGATGTTAAAATTGGTAAGAAAAGAATCTATCCAGTCCAGCCCTAACAGTGCCTTGTGAAAGATTATGTGGCCAGGTGTATTGTTTTGTATTAAGGTGCAGATTCCTCCAGATGTCAAGCAGGCCACCATCATTTAAAACTTCAGCCAGCTCTCTAGAAGAAGCGGGATGCGATGTGGGAAGTTCAGCAGCATTTCTATTTTTGTTAAAATCAACACTATAATTAAAATTCCCACCCACAATTCACATATACTATGTATCTATATTTAAATGTGTCTGTTTTAAACTCTTAAAAAATAAAACCCTATTGCTTCCTATATTCTCACATATTTATTTGGGAAATAAATATTTATAAAAGTAAAAACTTAATCTTTAATTCAAGCTTTAACTTTTAAAAGACATCTTTTTTCAATCTCTTCAATCAATGAAATGTCTGCTTCTAAACTCAGTTAACCCCTCTCCACTGCAGCTGCCACTCATTGCCAGGGTCTGAGTGCGTCTCTCAAGGAACTCACCCCTACCCGCTTCAGCTTAAAAAGTTGAAAATGTGTGCTCTCTTAAAACTTTGTCTGCAGCCATTAACATTAAAAGAGATTACATTTTTTTTTAGATGCCATTAAACAAGTTAAAACTAAACAGTATGCAAAGATATAAAAACTATACACTATAAAAAATTAATCTTTGTCTCAATGAGTCGCATACAGTGCACAGTATCTTTTTAAGCCTGTATCATTTTGGCATGCCTAGCTCTTTCACTGTTCCTCTTCTTAAATGCTAGTTCTGTGGTCTGAATAAAATATCTTAGATCAGAAAAGAAGTGTGCTACATCTACACCACGTTTCATTTTATCAAGGAAATCATTTATCATTTTAAGCGGATTTACAATGCTGCTTGAGTGGTTTGTCACTCAGGGATGTCGTCGGAGAACAACGAGGAGTCAGATTTCTCTTCCATCCATCCCCTTCCTCACAGCTCTCACCCCGTTTCCTCCTCTGCTGGCAGCGGCTGCTGCGGCTGGGAGTCAGGCTGGGCAGGATCCCCTACAGTGCTGGGGCTCCATACTGCACAGCATCTCAAAGCCCTGCTCTATATTACCCATATAATTTATATTATTATTATTTTCTTTTTTGAAGTGATAAACACTTCCTCACCTTCACTTTCAGGGATTCTGCCTCTCCCCCTCAGAATGCACCCTTCTTCCTGCCACTCTGCATCTCTCTCTGGCTTATCTGTCTCTTATAAATACACATGTTTAAACTGTATCCAGAGAACTACAGTATATACACTGTAAAAAAAATAAGTATTAAACATAAAATGAAATGCCGACAGGCAACAGATAATAAACATGTCTTGATGTTCATTTTCTAAACACAAATTAAACTATATAGAATTTAAACATGCTGAAGTATTGAAAAGCTAAACCCTTTGTGCAAATAGGTGAAGAAAAACTAATCATGTGTATTATTTATAAACCTGTGTCAGTGTTTAACATATGTACATTTGTGACGTGTTTATCAAGTTTACGAATATAGCCACTTTTACTTTAAGTGCTCTATAATAGAATGTACAGGCTTTCTAGCTATAAATATATTCTCAAAAAGGAAGGGAATTCTTTGCAAAAAACTTCATTAATGCATCAGTTAGGGTTGACATTAAAATGACAAAAGTAGGGAAATGCAATGTTAGAGTTTTTAGGGTAAATAATATAAACATGACTGATTTTCAAAAACACACTTAATTGTAAGTTGGCATTTGTATTTAGGTAGCAGTTAAGTTTCTAAAGTGCATAATGGGGCAGCTACCATTTGATCACCTCCAAGGATACACAATTTTATTACAGGAAGGTATGTTTTGTGAAGAGTTGTTGAAAGAGAGTGAGATTTAAAAATGGATCTACCAGTTACATCAGAAATAATGCAGTAACAGTAATAATCTTGGGAATACAGCATGAAGAAATGTTATTAATATGTGTGAATATCCAATTGATGGTTTGCTGTTTCAATGTTGTGTTTATGGCAAATTAGATGCAGAAACATGCTGAACACAAATTATTTAGTCATTTCAACTCCAGTGAGCTAATGATAATTAATCCCCAAACTGGCTGAATAAACAAAAAAATGCTGTTTGTTATCACAGTGTGTGTCACTCCTTCATTTCTAAAATAGACCTTGCAGCAGAAAAGGGCTTGCAGCATATGCTGTGGCTGGATGGGGATGCAATAATACACTGCGTTTAGAATATGTTAAAGCAAACGTCTCTTATAAATTACTTGTTGTGACAAAGTGGTTTGTAGTGCACAGGTGCAGTGGTGATGTGGTGCTCAGGAATGATAGACACAAGACAGTTCACGGTGAAAAAGCAGCTCTTTATTTGCTGATAAATAATAATACCTGGGTGTAACAGGGGAGACCTGGACTGGCCATCTGATGTATGCATAGTGCTGCAGGAAGAGGGCGGCAGCCCCGTAGGATTCGCTTGTCAGTCATGGCAGTGACACAGAGAGGTGGGGAAGAGGGTGTGTGGGCTTTCCCCCTCTCTGAGTGGCTGGGAGGCGGGTCTTGGGGGGATTGCTGGTCCTATAAATTAATACTTTGTTGTTTCCTCAGATCTGCCCCTTTAGACCTAAACAACGAGCTAGCGGTCACGCTGCTCGTCAAGAGCGCGGACGGACGGGAGAAAACTTCCAGAAAGAAAATTAAAGAAAATAATCTAAAGAAATAGAGAGAAAGTGGGGAATCCTTGGGCAGACCCTGATATTGTTCAAAAGTGAGCTGAGGAAACAGCATAGTGTAGGATGGAGACCCGGGTCGTACGGGTAGCGGCGACTGGGGAAAACCACGCTGCAAAGTGCAGCACCTTTATTTTGTAATTTTGATTACTGTGTTTTATTTTACTTTTCTTTTTGCCTTTTCGTTTTCATTATTTTTGAGCATCTGCGAGTGCACCTGAACTGTACTGTGTACCCTGCCGTGGTATTACAGTAGGTTCTGGATACCATAGTTGGTAGCCAGACCACGGACAACAGCGCCCTCTGCGGGCTAGAATAAATCAGTACAAATCATAAGATTAACAAAATAAAACTGAGCACCTGTGCGGTGTTTCGACTACAACTTCTGTCTCCTGTGTCAGTGAATACCCACACCCTTCCACACTGGCTCTACAAAACGATGTGTATCGTGCAGGTAAACCACGGGGATCAGTCCTAAAATAATAATACACTAAACAAGAGACACACAAACACAACACGGTCACAAGTCCAGAGTGAGTGCTCTTAGTGAAAGTGGTGATTTACAGGTTTATTCGTGTACAATGGTGAAGTGTAGTCCGGGTTTATTTGCTGGCAGTTTAGCCACAGCTCCTGGAGTTTAGCCTTCTATAATGACAAATAACAGTTAAATAGACAGGCAAAAACAGCACACAAAACTCACGGTTTCTTTATAACACGGTTTGTCCTTATAGGTCTTTCCGTAACCATACCCAAGGAACAGATTGCTTGGCCACATCCCCTGATATATCTTCAGTCACGCCCCCTTCGGTAGCGAGTATCCTCCAATCCGTGACTGACACATTGTCTGCCGCATTAAGGCGATGACTTCTGGTATTGTGACTCCGCCCCCTTTCAGGATGGCCAACTTCCGACTGACCCTGGAATGAAATGCCAAACCATCCAGTCAGGGGCACACTGTTCCTGTTATACAGCGCCCTCACTGGTCGGGAGGGAGATTGTTGACTCAGATTCATTCACTGTCTGTCATACTTGTGAAGGCATTTCTTTGTATTCCTGTGCAAGCTCTCTACATTTCTAAATACTAAAATACTTGAAAAATCCCAGTAGTTTAAGGAGGGCTTTTGACAGACAGGAAATATCTGCCACAAGATTGCCACAGTAGAAAGGCAACAAATTAGACTGATGTTGATAAAAGATGCTGAATAAATTAAAATGGAATTTGAAATCAGGAAACAAGAGGTTTTACTGGTGTGCAGGAGCCCTACTGTATAATAGACTTTCACTTTACAGAGTGGGAATCCACGAGCTTGGAACACACCTTCCGTGTCCACAAGACCCCACAAGATTCTTGTCCTCACCCGATAATGCATCTGAAGCAGACGTGCCTGGTCTCTGCAACAATATACAGGATTTGATCTGCTCCAGGTAGTTCTTCTGCCTTTACAAGAATCATTTGTAGTTTGGGTTTATTTGTATTCCAGTCAGTCCACTGTAGAGGTAGAACAACTACTAACTCGAATAGTTGAGGTACAAATATTTAAATCGTGTGTTTGAAATCATGTGAACATGTTTAAAAATATTTACAACAATTAATATTTGTAATAAATAGGTGTAGCTGCCCATATGGAAAGAACACATATTTTCAATATATATCATGCAACTTGATTAGTATGCAATATCAAAATATACTATATATATATATATATATATATATATATATATATATATATATATATATATATATATATATATATATATATATATACAGTACTGTGCAAAAATTTTAGGCAGGTATGAAAAAATGCTGTAAAGTAAGAATGCTTTCAAAAATAGACATGTTAATAGATTATATTTATCAATTAACTAAATGCAAAGTGAGTGAACAGAAGAAAAATCAAAATCAAATCCATATTTGGTGTGACAACCCTTTGCCTTCAAAACAGCATCAATTCTTCTAGGTACACTTGCACAAAGTCAAGGATTTTGTAGGCATATAGTCAGTTGTATGATTAAACAATTATACCAAACAGGTGCTAATGATCATCAATTCAATATGTAGGTTGAAACACAATCATTAACTGAAACAGAAACAGCTGTGTAGGAGGAATAAAACTGGGTGAGGAACAGCCAAACTCAGCTAACAAGGTGAGGTTGCTGAAGACAGTTTACTGTCAAAAGTCATACACCATGGCAAGACTGAGCACAGCAACAAGACACAAGGTAGTTATACTGCATCAGCAAGGTCTCTCCCAGGCAGAAATTTCAAGGCAGACAGGGGTTTCCAGATGTGCTGTCCAAGCTCTTTGAAGAAGCACAAAGAAACGGGCAACGTTGAGGACCGTGAGACGCAGTGGTCGGCCAAGGAAACTTACTGCAGCAGATGAAAGACACATCATGCTTACTTTCCTTCAAGAATCGGAAGATGTCCAGCAGTGCCATCAGCTCAGAACTGGCAGAAAACAGTGGGACCCTGGTACACCCATCTACTGTCCGGAGAAGTCTGGTCAGAAGTGGCCTTCATGGAAGACTTGCGCCAAAAAGCCATACCTCCGACGCGGGAAACAAGGCCAAGCGACTCAACTATGCACGAAAACACAGGAACTGGGGTGCAGAAAAATGGCAGCAGGTGCTCTGGACTGATGAGTCAAAATTTGAAATATTTGGCTGTAGCAGAAAGCAGTTTGTTCACCGAAGGGCTGGAGAGCGTACACGAATGAGTGTCTGCAGGCAACAGTGAAGCATGGTGGAGGTTCCTTGCAAGTTTGGGGCTGCATTTCTGCAAATGGAGTTGGGGATTTGGTCAGAATTAATGGTCTCCTCAATGCTGAGAAGTGCAGGCAGATACTTATCCATCATGCAATACCATCAGGGAGGCATCTGATTGGCCCCAAATTTATTCTGCAGCATGACAACGACCCCAAAAATACAGTGAAAGTCATTAAGAACAATCTTCAGCGTAAAGAAGAACAAGGAGTCCTGGAAGTGATGGTATGGCCCCCACAGAGCCCTGCTCTCAACATCATCGAGTCTGTCTGGGATTACATGAAGAGAGAGAAGCAACTGAGGCTGCCTAAATCCACAGAAGAACTGTGGTTAGTTCTCCAAGATGTTTGGGCCAACCTACCTGCCGAGTTCCTTCAAAAACTGTGTGCAAGTGTACCTAGAAGAATTGATGCTTGATGCTGTTTTGAAGGCAAAGGGTGGTCACACCAAATATGGATTTGATTTAGATTTTTCTTCTGTTCACTCACTTTGCATTTAGTTAATTGATAAATATAATCTATTAACATGTTTATTTTTGAAAGCATTCTTACTTTACAGCATTTTTTCACACCTGCCTAAAACTTTTGCACAGTACTGTATATGTTACACTTATTACACTTATAGTCAGGATTCGGTCAATCAACGAAAAAATGCACAAGCTGCAATTGGGATAAAATATAGCTTGGAATACCAGAAAACAGGGCATTGCAATAATCAATTCTAGATGTTACGAAAGCATGCATCACTCTCTCTGCATCTTGTATCGAAAGAGAATGTCTTATTTTAGCAATATTTCTAAGGTGACAAAAAGACACTTTAGTTACATTCCTAATATGAGGTTCGAATGAAAGATCTGGGTCAAAGATTACACACAAATTTCTAATTTCAGCAAAAGGGAAGCTGTCTTCTGTAGAAGCACATAGATTTGTGTTGTCCGGTTGATTTTTTGATCCCAACAACATCACCTCTGTTTTATCTGAGTTTAGCATTAAAACTTGCTTGACATCCATTGCTTAATATCAGCAAAACATGTAGTCAGAATATTGGCAAATGTGCAGTCACCCAGTTTCAGAGATAGATATACTTGAGTATCATCAGCATAGCAATGAAAATGTGCTTCATGTCTACGGACTATATCGCCCAGGGGTAGCATATATACAAGGAAAACACTATTCAGATTATAAAATAACATATATGGAGGGCACTGTATGTTACATATATTAACACATTAAATCCTTATATGAAAAATACTATAAACATTTTTGTAACCAATCTGCATATAATTTATATATGAACATGTATGTATACACATAAAAATACAAATGAAGAAAAATAAAAGTCATAAGTGTAACATATATTGCTTTTAATAGATGTAAAATATGTTACCTTGGAAATACAACAGTTTGCATTTTAGAGCAAAATGCACATTCAGTCCCTTGCACAAATCACTCAGGTCACTGCACAGGCATCCATAACTGTGCATTGAGGTGCAAGCAACCTTTTCACCGAACACAAGAACGAATGGAGTAGTATTGGAGAAGCACCTCTTTCTGTGGCCTCACGCACAACACCAGATTCACAACCTGCACTCAATACCAAAATGGAAATTGGAAATTTTATAAGAATTATAATGTTCCATTAAATGATTATTGCAATTAAAAAAATATACAATTCTGTTAAATTAGCACAGTCCTCAGGGACTACTTATTCTGAGTGAAAGAATATACTGTTTAATTTACATTAAATGTAAGTCGTTTTATAAGCACAATAAGGCAACGCACTCGTGAGCATTTTCTGGCATGCATTTCATTTAAAGAAGTCATTTTCTAAGTATAACCTCGTTCTTTAAAAGCCAATCTCAAAATGAAATAAGGAATGGCAGTACAATGATTGAATTGTACAGATGCAGTTTCAGTTATTGATGGATTACAGTTAGACCCAGAAAGTTACACAATGAAGTGCTGTTTCAGTACAGTGCTGCATGTACACTGTACAAAGAAAATCAGTGAAAACGAGTGCACAACAAAGCACTGTAATACAGTATTTACAAAAATGCATTCTGAAAATCAGTCCATGCCAAAGTAATCTGCAGTTTATTTGTTTTATTTCTGTATTAATCCACTGAGACAGAAATGGGGTTTAAAAATAAAAGCAACAACAAAAAAGAAGTGTGTCCACAAACACAAACCGCTTTGGAGGGCAGTGATGTTGTGAAAATAAATCTTGTTTCAGCTTTTTAACGGTACACTAATTACATGAATCCCTTGTTCTGTTTCATGTGAACTTAGTGACAGCCAGCATGTGAAGCTGCATTCCCAGACACACCTCCGGATCTGCAGCAATACCCCTCTCATCTTCTCTGGCGCTTGGTTTTTATATGCAGCTGAATCTATTCTCATGTGCATTGATCGTTCCCATCTGCACTGTTCAGTATAGCAGCATGTGGAAATGACACTTGCCAGAGGGCATCGTAACTTAGAGTCAGATATGATAGGTTCTTTTGGATTGTATTTATAGTGTGGATTCTGCTTATTTGGGATTCATTTACCTGCACAATTCCTAACTATTCTGGGGTTCTGGGAGCATCCACTGTCAACAATTCAAAATGTTTTAAAAACCCCAAAGTAACTGGTTAACACTATTGCATAAAATCAAAACAAGTTAAATGTCAAAAAGCTCTGTTGGGGCTAGGGTTGTCACTTGGGCCCAACAATCCAGGACACTTTAAGTATGCAGTAAGCCCCAACAGGGTGTCCATATACGTCGGATATACAGACGCCTCGGGGACATTCTGCGGCACCCTGCAGGGCTGGACAAAACATGACTTGTTTTTTTTATTAAATATTCTTACGCCAATAAAGTAGTCCCATTTATAACTTTGAACGAACACTAAATTAAGCTGAGTAAATTAATTTAATTGAAACATGCAAAAGTAATCCACTAGGGGGCGGAGCTGAGACAACACTGAGTTAAAAAAATATATTTTTGTTAGTTTTTTGTTTCATCCTGAAAGACAGCGATTTATTTATTTATTTATTTACTTGGGTAATTTTGTTTCCCATTTTGCTATCTTACAGTTCATTTAAATGTTTTTCATCCAAATTGTCATGTCTACTTCCTACTTTTGGGATTTTTTTTGCTGGTAATTGGTCACTCAGTTTTATAGTTACTGTACATCTGTAACTGTAAACAAGATGGCTACCGGTACTTTAAATTCTGTGAGGAAGCGCAGTGATTTAGAATATGTGACAAAGCTCCAACTGTCCATATCCATGCAATATACAGACAGCTGGAACTGTGCTCGACAAAGCACATTGCTTGTTTCGTACATTGCCAGACCTGGAAAGATGTTTTAACTCACTTGTAAACCACAAATGCATTGATTTTATTAAACATGTAAAGTGAGTGTAAATTGTGTGAGCTGCTTCATTAAATGGATTTAATTATTTACTGGGGGCGGCGATTCCATCCTGCGAGCATCGTAACAACATGGTGTAAAATTGTAATGTTTGAAATTGTATCAGCTTACTTTGTGATTTAACCTGCCATACATTTCTTTTTTTCTCTGAATAAATGGTGTCAATGTAATTATACGTGTAGTGTAAGAAAGTTTTTTTTTTTAATCAGAACCCGTCTATCTCGTTCCAGACTCTGCTTTGATGAGTAGGACACATCTGGGACATGCTGCAATCTATGTTTTGACAGGCTGGTAAGAAAGTGAGCTTACAGCAGTAATTTAATACAATCCACTGGAGCATCCAATGTATGATATAAGATCTCACAAACTGAACTCTGTTCACACATTTTCTCACAACAGATATTTTTAAGTAGTGTAAACCCAACTGCATGAGGGTCTAAATTCAAAACCACTGGCCAGTTGGCATGACTGTAAAAGCAAGAATAGAGGCCATGGGAGACACCTCCTTGAACCAGAATAATCAAGGAGACTATATAAATAGAAAATTGTGCTTCCGAAATCTATTTAAAATACAAAATGAAAATAGGTTGACAGTAATGTATTTTAAATAGAAAATAATACATACAGTCTACTCCACTTCAGGGTATATACCATATTCCTTCAAATTTAAGACACACATTTTTTAAACCAGTTTTTCTTCAAAAAATGGCCTGTGTCTTCAATTCGAGTATAGTGATGTGTATTAAAATTTACAACAAAAGATGTGAATACCCGAGTACACAAACAGCAACGTGGCTGGCTGCCGAGAAAAGATGAACAGACGTTAGAAAAATGTTTTCTTTTTTCAGGGTATACTATATCAGCTGTTTTAAGCATGCATCTTTTAACAAACTCGCCATCTGAAAAAGGTTTGGCAGCACATGCAATCTCTTTGCTAACAATAAAACTGGCCTCCACAGCACTTTCATTTGTTCTTTTCATTTTCAGAAAAACCTTTTGTTGAGACGCCATAGCTTCTTTCATCTTTGTGACTTTGTCATCATGAGCCTTTCCATTGTACCGTGCTCCCCTTTATAACGGTGTAGTCGGGGGCCATAGTTAAGAGGCTGTGCTATTTGTTTTCTGCCTTATAACAAGAATACTAGTGTTATTGTAATGTCGTTATGGGACAAATGGGAGCCATGACCGTACCGCCTTATAACCTGTTCAGCATTGTAAAGGGACGCCTTATAAAGGGGAAGCACAGTATGTAATTCTCTTCCATAACTGCAACCATTGCACTGCAAATAAGAAAAAATTCAGTGAAAAAATAATCATCTGTCCAACTATTTTGGAATCTTTTGTGTTCCACATCTACCTTTTGATTCCATGACATCTCCAACTACTTTTGGCAAATGATTTTAAATTTTACACAAAGTTAAATAAAATTATCCTAATTAAAATTATCTGTGCTGTGCTGTTACACTTGTACGAGAGGAAATGGATCCTGTACGCCAAGTTTGATTGGCTATTTTACTACCTCTGTGAGCTGTAATTGGCTTAATGGGAATGTCACTCATACAATGCAGATTGCAAAGAGGCGGGTTGTTTTAAAGAAGAATTCCAAAAGTACATCAATGCAATTTTAGAAACTAATTATTATTCTCATTATTCTTATTTATTTCTTTGCAGACGCCCTTGTCCAGGGTGACTTACAATTGTTACAAAATATCACAGTACAAAATACCACCTTACAAAATATCACATTATAAGTTTTACAGTATAGAGTATCACATTGCAGAGTATCACATTACAGATAAGAGCAGTTATAATGTACAATTAAAACTGTGGCAAATAAGATTAAATTCAAATAAGAGTGAGATAAAGAATACAGAGCGGGCTGAAGTGAAGCTGAAGCGTCTCCAGGAGAAAGCCACAGCTCGTCTCGCAGCAAAAAAGTAAATACATTAGGAAAGATAACAACGTAATAGGCCTAATATTTATTTAGTTATAAAACAAATGCTGAATAAGATGTCTGTGTTATAAAGTGCCACCGCAGCTTTTCTTCAGTTCAGATACTGTATCAAAAGGGAGACAGAAACAGAAGTTAGACTGAGAAGTTGTTTATAGTTTGAACAACACCAGTACTGTACCTCACCTTGTTACAAAAAGGATATTGCTGCTCTAGAAAGAGTGCAAAGAAGAGCAACCAGAATTATCTCGGTTTAAAAGGCATGTCGTATGCAGACAGGCTAAAAAGAATTGAATCTATTCAGTCTTGAACAAAGAAGACTACGTGGTGATCTGATTCAAGCATTCAAAATCCTAAAAGGTATAGACACTGTCACCCAGGGGACTTTCTTGACCTGAAAAGAAACAAGGACCAGGGGTCACAAAAGGAGATTAGATAAAGGGGCATTCAGAACAGAAAATAGGAGGCACTTTTTACACAGAGAATTGTGAGGGTATGGAACCAACTCCTCAGTAATGTTGTTGAAGCTGACATCCTGGGATCCCCAAGAAGCTGCTTGATGAGATTCTGGGATCAATAAGCTACTAACAACCAAACGAGCAAGATGGGCTGAATGGCCTCCTCTCGTTTGGAAACTTTCTTATGTTCTTATGTTCTTAAACTAAAGGAAAAGAAGAATTGCTATTCATGCTGAAAGGACCAGCACGGTAGTTTTGATGAAGGTAGTTTGTGTTCGTGATTTAAAAAAAAAAAAAAAT
This sequence comes from Acipenser oxyrinchus oxyrinchus, assembly GCA_030684275.1. Taxonomy (NCBI): domain Eukaryota; kingdom Metazoa; phylum Chordata; class Actinopteri; order Acipenseriformes; family Acipenseridae; genus Acipenser; species Acipenser oxyrinchus. The sequence goes on along the minus strand of CM060264.1, from coordinate 19,257,521 downwards.
TTTGTAAGCAGTGTTTTGTGTAAAAGTGTTTTTGTTTATTTAATTCAATAAATGCAGTACTTGTGTGTTTGTCAGCTTCCTTGTCTGGGGACGTCACCACCAAGCCATCCTGCCGCAACATCAGTTAGAATGAGAGAAACTTCAATGCAAATTATGGCCTTTTTCCATTCCCTTCCCATACAGAAATAACTATTGAAAGCAGTATATGTTACACTTATATGCCTCTTGTTTTCTTCATTTGGTTTCGATGTGTATACATATATGTTCATATATAAATTATATGCAGATTGGTAATAAAATTGGCTTGATTTTATAGTATTTTTTTATATAAGGATTGTATCTCTTACTATATGTAACATACAGTGCTTGCCATATGTTTTTATAATCTGAATATATGTTTTTATAATATACATATATGCCCTTCATTTGGTGAATGTTTTATACAAAAGACTAAGTAAGAACATTTTGGAAATTAAACGCTGCAGATAAGTTTCTGCCAGTTTCACTGTGTGTCCTTTCATGAAAATGTCCTTTCTGGAAATATTAGTACACATTTAGATCAATGAAGAAATAGCAATCCAAAAAACAGTAACTGTTCAGCCCAGCACTCAAGAATGCATAACACAGACATTTCTGCCACACCTGACAGGATGTACCATTGTTATTGGGGTGGGGAATAGTTTTATTTTGGCCAAATGTGCTGCAGAAAGTTATGTACAGCATTTTATTTTTTAAGGATGACTTATATTGGTATTTACTTGATGCAGGCTGTGGTCAAAGCAGCAGGGCTTCCTTCGTATAGTATCTGATCAAAATATTAAACGTACAAAAAGCCAAGTTTGAAAAAGTAGCAGCCTTTTAAACATGAAAAAGGGACGGACAAATTAAAGAATATACCTTGCGGGCTGACACAGCAAGTGTGCGGCTAATACACTTGTATATACATTCATACTGATTAGAGAGCCACTTAACACTTATACAACAGAATAGATACAGCATAGAGAGCAGATAGAGGGCTTAAGTCTTTGATAAAATAACTGAAGTAGTAATATTACTATAGCTTATGTCAAAAGTCTGATTTATGATCCTTTTGACCTTTTTTTGACCTTATGTGTGTGAAAATATGAATATATAATGAGGGGGCGTGGGTTTATGAATTTATGAATATATAATGAGGGGGGCGTGGATTTTATTGTTGTTACAAGACACATATGCTTATTGAATATAGGCTTATATATGCCTATAAACTTATTGCATGTCTTTTATAATATATGTACAAAATCATAGTTTAATATGTTATTTACGTAATCAGGGGACAGGGGGTTACCCCAAGTTTTATAAATGCTTATGTTAACTTATGCTTGGTGCAGACAACATTAAAGTCTTAGTATTTTTTACATAAGACACTTAATGAAAAAAGAAAGTTTAAAAGAGGGCATTAAAAGCAAAAAAGAAAACAACTTATTCACCATTTAAAAGCATTTAAACATTACACACAGAAATCATAGTACAACTTTGAGTGTTTATCGTTATATTTATGTACATATACACTTACTGCAATTGTCCATATTTACAAAAATCATTGTTTAATAAGATGCATGAGGATGTTCAAACGTTTGAGACGCTGTGATTTTACATTTTATAGGTTTGGTGTATACATATTTTTACCAGGCACCGTTAAAAGCAAGATATTTTCACATATAAAAACCAATAGTTGAAACCAGAGAAAGTAACATATCACAAAAGCAAAAGCAAAAAAAACCCAAAAACAACTTATTTGACATTTTAAAAGGCGTTTTAACAAGTATTGCATACATAAATAACTGTACAACCTGAGCGTTATTCGTTTTAAAAGTGTATCGCTAAACAAAACAAAAGAGATATTAAATTAAATATTTATAAAAGAACAAAAACAAAACAAAATCGACCAATTTCTGAAAAAGCTCTCTCTCTCTCTCTCTCTCTCTCTCTCTTTTCAAAAAACTCCCTGGACAAACGCTTAAGTACAGCCAGAATTCTCTCCCTCGCAGACACCTCCACTCTTTCAAACTTCAGCAGAAGAATGACTGCAAAACTCGCTCTGTGACTTAAATAGGGGGCCTTTCCTTTGGCCAGGAACATGCGCGCAACTACCTATAGGTCGACTCACATGCGCACACACATGAGCACAGACACTGAGACACTCACACCCTACACTCCCACAGACACAGAAACAAACGCTATGAACAGATTGGAGCCTCGGTGTATTAAAAGCACAGATACCGTTTGTTAGAGGAAGGCACCCCACAGAGAAGGCTTGTGAAATGGGTGAATCTTGATGCCTTAAGGTCTGGTCTCAGCAGGATAGGCAAGCAACTGAATATAGTTTTCAATCAAAAAAGATTAGAAAGATGGCCAGAGGAAGACACCCAGCAGAGAAGCATGGTTAGGTGTAAAAAACCTTTCGGGTAGCAGACGTCTTGTCGGGCTGGGGATGGAAAGAGGGATATTTATTTAAACTAATGTTTACACATCCTGATGTAATGTCCCTTTATAAGTTCTATTTTAGATATAGTCAAGTCATTATATATATATATATATATATATATATATATATATATATATATATATATATATATATATTAGCTCAAAGAGCATGATGACACCAGAAATACTTTTTGATATGTGTATTTTGATGCCTTCGGTCTAGGCATGAACCGAAAGTTGGGGTGTTTTATTTCATCGTGAATATACCGCAGCAATCATAAAGACGATAATAAAACGTGTTTTAAGAAAAATAAAATAAAATCGAAATACATGTTATATTGCAAATAAAAATATATTTTTTATTGATTGTACACGTTATGAACAGAGTGGGGCAATTGGGTGTTAAAAGCCTGTCTGCGGATGTTGAAAAGCACGATGTTATCTCAACTTGAATACGTTTTCCTGTATATATATATATATATATATATATATATATATATATATATATATATATATATATATTACCGGCGTATACATTAAATAAAACAGCAGATGTAGATATGGGGGTAAAAAACTGAGAATATTTGTATAAGAATTTACACGCTACGAACAATAGGGATCCCTTAAGGTGTTAACGCTCAGATAACATTTGCATCAGAAGAAGACATCCCGCAGAGAAGGTGATCACTATGGTGCCGTGTAGTCTGGTAGGGTCGACAAGCCTTGTGATATTTTTAAATTGGATATAGTTTCAGTCAAAAAGATATATAAATTAGGAATAGGGGCTATATTGCAAATAAATAAGAGAAAAATATTGTAAGTGTTTTATTACCGCCAGTTTTTGAATAGCCTCCGATTAGGCTAAGCCCCTATAGCTTTGAATAGTCTCATACCCGGTCAAACTATTCTGAAGATGTTACAAATCATTAATACGTTTTTACTGTTTTAGATTTAAAACTATGTGAGCATAGTAAATCGTTATGTGTTTTAAAATCGGCGAATGGTGGCCCCATCCTGAGGTAATGACCCTTTTATATTTTTAGATATAGACAATGTTAACTCATAATATATATATTAAGGAGATTGCTTACTTTCGTCAAGATTAAAACGTGGAAACAATTCTATTAACAAAACTGTTTAAGCGTGTTTGATTGTTTGTGTTTTTTTTTAATTTTTATTTATTTATTTTTTAAATTTTTTTTATTTTGTTATTTATTTTTTTATCATGAAGCAAATAAAATTAAACATGTTAAAATGAAAGACGTTTTAAAAATATACTGTCTGAACATTAACATAATGCGTGAATATTTTTTGCTTGTAATACCGCGTAAAGAAAATAGATATAACCATGCAAACTGGGATAGGTAATTGCATTGTCATACCAATAAAGCTTATTGAATTGAATATAACTGAATAAAAACAAAATGTTATGATTCTGTAAGAAACAATTGAAGGAAAATTAAACAAACGTGTACATGAATAAAACAACATAGTTTAACCAGTGACTAAAACCGTAAATCAAGGTGAGGTGAGATTTGAGGCGTGGCATGGTCTAGGGAACTCCACCAGGATACGTTTTCCTGATCCGGACCCCTGTGGTTACAACCGCCTTAACCAGCGTACCTTACAGGATATAAGCAGCATCCCCAGAGCTATGAATTCACTTCTGAAAAAGGACGATCCCTCTCAAGAGCGAAATCCGTAAAGCCACACTTTCGCCATAAATGGACGGAGAAGCAAGCAAGAACAATGATCTTTTACAAAGTGCGTACCGCTGTTTAATGTTTAAATACTGTTTTAACTCTGGGCGAAAACAATGTTAATTAAATTCTAGGGATTATAAATGTAGCGTTTTGAAATGTATAATGTTAAAATGTAAAAATGTTTGAAATGCGTTTTAACACAGAGCGTAAGCCGCTATGTTTAGAAATGTTGGTATGACTCTATAGAAAACGTTTTTTAGCTTGTAAATGAAGACCCTAGCGGTTTTGTCTGTGCCGCAGCATGGGTTACCCTAATATTATATATTTTTAAAAATGTGATTTATTTTTAAAAAAGAGTTAAGATGGTGTCTATAACTCAGAGATATAAACTCAAATATAAATGTATACTTTAACGTCGAGAATTTTATTATTATTATTATTATTATTATTATTATTATTATTATTATTATTATTATTTTATTTAAAATTATATATATTTTTCATATTTTATAGATATCGAGGAACTTATAGAAGAACATTTAATTTCCCAGGAGGAGGTAGTTATTGATCAGTCTCCTACGCTCATACCTCTGTCCCCACGTGGATTCTCCAGAATCAGGATGGTGAGTTTTACAGTCGCTAGACCAAAATATCATGAGGTTTTTTTTTTTTTTTTTTTTTCCCCTCTAAGTATTCATACATCCTTTAAATTCCAGAACTTGGCCTCGGAGAGAACATTCAACAAGAGCTAACGGACCCGTGTTTGACTCTGATGTCTTTTTAAATAACTTCACAGTGACTGCTGATACATCTCAAAGTGAGTAATATTGTATGTATTAATACTAACTATATTTATGTCTGTTTTGTTTATTAATAGCAAATATGGAAATGTGTTGTGTGTATATATATATATATATATATATATATATATATATATATATATATATATATATATATATATATATATATGTATAATATACGGATTATACATTATTATTAAATACATTATTTTAAAATTATATATTTCATTTTTAAAAGGCGTATCTGTTTCATACAGTTTTAGAAGCGGCCTACGTTGAAGAAGATCCCTCTCAACTGGAGGAATGCTTTAGGATATCTTTCAGTGACCTTCCGTCAGACTCCGGCGTGTGTAAAAGTAAGAACAGTATTGTTTTATAGATTAATAAAATATGCTTGTTCGTTTATAAGTAATATTAATTATTTTAGGTTAATAAAACATGCATATTCAACCATTTTATATTATTTTAGAAACGCCTGAAAAAACCCAAAGGAATGATGTGGTCGGTACATCGGAGGGCCTAGATGTACAGACGAGGACTCCCATAGGTCCCCAAATAAACAACCCAAATCTGAAAAAGACCTCTCAAAAGTAAGTAACTATTTAAAAATGAAGCATTTTTTAAAATGTATGTTAAATATTTCATTTAACATCTGTTAATGTATTTTGGTCTGATTGTATATTTTGATATATTTTCATTTAGAGCGACCCGCTAGACCTGCTCTTATTGTATCCAGCGATTCTTCAGAGGACGAAACATCAGTCAACTGGGACCCTAAGGCTAAAAGACCCGTAAAAATTCCAGAAGGTTTCACACTGCTGCGGCAATCAAGAGTCACCCCACCAGTCTTAGAAGCACCTCAAAGGCCAAGACCAGCGCAAAGCCTCATCATCATCGACTACTAGGTATCACAGCGTCGAGATACTGAAACATGTAGAACTGACAATAGATCAGCTTATATACCGACATCCTGCTATTAGGGCTCTAGTTTCTGACCCTGAGGTGGCTCAGAATATACTAACCTTGATAACCCTGCTGAAAACTCTAGGCTTTTTGAAACAATAACTTGTTCATTGTAGAGCCAATAATGGAACCCTTTCGAAAAAAACTTGTAAGAGGAAGCATTTGGATTTTACTGTTGATGTTGATTCTGACAATGATAATGCTGCGACTGTTGTTCAAAAAATAAAAAGGTTTCAATTGATCCGAGTCAAACTGTGTCAAATTCTGTGTTTAATTCTATAAGCATGCCCCAAAATACCTTAAATACAAATACAAATCCTTCAACAAGTATATCTCCTAGTATATCTCAACCCAAAATAATTTAGGAGTTTTGAGATTTTTGACCAACTAGACAAACTATTAAATGACTTAAATCATAACTCATATAATTTACCGTCAATCAGGGCTCTGATTGATGAAATTTCTACAGATAGTCCCCATAAATGACACCAACCCCAATATGTACACAAATAACTCCCGTGCCCCAGGTTTATTAACGATGATACCTTGACTCAGATCAATTTTGACTCTTTGGATAAGCTTTTGCAAGAAATGTCTAGAGAAAAGCATGTTACTACAGAGAGTGTAGTTGATATGGAAAACCAGATAGGGAAAGGCTTAAACAGGGGTCTTGCCAAGATGATTCTTTTAGCATAAAGGCCCCGGGGGGTGGTGTATTACATGATGATCAAGTGGCTGGTCCTTCTGGTTTACAGGCCCCCCATAGGGATAGCGCTGGTGTTAGAATTGAGGGGAAGGTGTCCAGCTTAGACATAGACCGATGTTTAACAATATTGAATTGAAACAACCCCTTAACTTTACACATTTGTATGATTTGAATTCCTATGCTGAAGTTTTTACTGTGCTGCATGAAACGTTAGAGAATATGTTGAGTGAGGTTTCTAGAACGTTAAGACCTGCAGACATTGTACAGCTTGAATTAAGAGCGGATCCTTAGATATACCTGTGTATGTAAAAATGACTGGAGACAATTTAAGTCTAGACGATTTTCTCAGTCAGATTGAAGCTCTCCTTCAAAGTCATAGTGAAATTTTGGCTGATGACTCTTTAATGTTGATTGTCCAGGTTATAAGGTGTCCTGAAGGAGGGTCTAAGGAGAGGTTTGCAGACCTTAATGAAAAGTGAGCTTATTAGAAAAAAAGCCAAACATCTGATTATATGTTACAACAGAGACAATCAATTATGTTTTGCTTACAGCGTTCTGAGCTTGTTATTTCCAGAATTCAGGGATGCCTATGATATGTGTATGGCTGAGGCTTTAAAACTGCAACAGCGGGTGGGGTTAAGTGAACATCAGATGGTTTCGTTTGCTGACATAGATAAATTTGAACAGGCTCTAGATATTAAAATCGTGGTGTGGTATAGGTGTCCTCAAAGGACATGTTCCTGAAACACCAAACAGATACTCGACCAAAAAACAAAACTGTATTTCTGTTTCTTCATGAGAATCATTTCTACGGTATTGTTAACTTGAAAGGCTTTCTGGGCACAGCCTATCTGTGCAATTACTGTTACACAGCCTACAGTAACCGATCTGGACATCGTTGTGAGGGACATTGTAATGTGTGTTTTCACCAGCCTGTAATAGCGAGTCCTCTGTAAAGGTAAAATGTAATGATTGCAATCGTTATTGTCGATCACAGCTCTGTTATGATGAGCATAAGATTCTTGAGATAAAGCCAACAGTGAAAAACAGGTCTCTATGTGTGACATTTTAAAACTGTGTACAAGTTGTTATTCTCTCTATAAATGTGACCCTACTAAAACTACGGCTCATAAATGTCCTAGTCCCTACTGTAAGATATGTAAGGCTGTGTTGTTACCTCACACTGATCACAAATGCTTCATTCAAGTGCCAAAACCTTATGAGCCCACAGATAAATATGTGTTTTATGATTTTGAATGTCGGCAGGAAGATGGCTTACACATTCGAATTATTTGTACTGCATACACATGAATGGTGAATCATGGTTTTGGGAGGGTGAGGCTTGTGTGAAAAAGTTTTTCGAAAGGTATCGCAGGCCCTGTTACGCAGGCTATACTTTCTTGGCACACAATGCGAAGTCGTATGACAGTTATTTACTGATGAATTATTTAGTTGCCAGCGGTGTTAACCCTCATATCATAGCTCAGGGTAGCAAGTTAATGTGTTTTACAGGCGAGTCTTTTAAGATGCGCTACATTGATTCATATAACTTTATGCCCATGAAATTAAGTGCAATGCCTTCAGCTATGGGATTTGAAGCCAGAAAAGGATATTTTCCTCATTTTTCAATACTCTTGAAAACCAGAATTACGTTGGGCCCTATCCTGAACCCCGTTACTATGGTGTTCAACAAATGATGTCTAAAGAGCGTGATGACTTTTACAAATGGTACGATTCGATTAAGAATGGTATTTTTAATTTCAGAAATGAAATAGCTTTCTACTGCAAAAATGATGTTGAGATTTTGAAAGAGGCCTGTATCAGATTCCGTACAGAGGTTTATGCTATAGGACAGATAGACCCCTTCAATGTACTACAATTGCTTCACTGTGCATGGCTATGTATAGAAGTAAATTTATGCCTAAAAACACAATAGCTATCGTTCCTCCAGACAATTACAGTGACCAACAAAAAGCTTTTCAAATGCATCAATACAATGGTTAATGTATGTATCTGAAACTGAAAATGTTTTCATTCAACACGCTTTAAACTATGGAGAGCTTAAAATGGGGCCCTTTTTCTTGGATGGGTATGCTGTAATTAATGGTAAGCGTGCAGCTTTTGAATTTGCAGGGTGTTTTTCATGGTTGCCCCAATGCTATGATTCCGCCGATGTAAACCCCTTAAGCAAAGTATCCTGCGATGCGATGTATCATCACTTTGATGAAAAGATTGAAACATTGCAAAAGGTTTACGGGTTGGAAGTCAGAGTAATTTGGGAGCATGAATGGAGCAGCTCTGAAAAAACAGCCTCAAGTTCGCGATTTTTGGTTCGCTCTGATTTTCCAGAACGTATCAATCCTCGTGAGGCTCTGTTTGGGGGTCGTACAAATGCCATTACATTACATTATGTGGCCCAGGAAAATGAAAGGTTGGAATACTTTGATTTCACTAGCTTGTATCCCTTTGTCAACAAAACAAAAGTGTACCCTGTAGATCACCCAACCGTAATCTACCATAATTTTCAGGACTTGAGGCAGTACTTTGGCTTGTTCAAATTAACTGTTCTGCCGCCTAGAGGTCTTTTTCCCCGTACTGCCTGCAAGAATCTGTGGCAAATTAATGTTTACCCTCTGCCGTTCTTGCGCTGAAACACTAAACCAGACAGGTATATGGAACCATACCTCTGGAGAAAGAGCCTTGACAGGAACATGGTGCAGTGTAGAGGTAGTCAAAGCTCTTGAGAAAGGTTACAAAGTGTTTAAAATACACGAAGTTTGGCATTTTCCTCAGAAATCTGACACTCTCTTTACAGACTACATTAATAGCCATCTCAAGGGGAAACAGGAAAGTTCAGGTTACCCCTCTCATTGTACCGATGAGGTGAGTAAAGAGCGTTATATTGATGAATATTTTCAGAAAGAGGGGATTCAATTAGATCCTCAAAACATTAATGTTAACCCTGCTAAAAGACAAATCTCCAAACTATCCTTAAATTCCTTGTGGGGAAGTTTGGACAGAAACCTAACCACCTCTCTACGAGCTTAGTTAAAGATCCTGACCTGTTTTTCCATTATCTCTTTTCAAAAAGATATCATGTTTCTCATTTTTGTTTTGTAAGTGATACGGTGGCTGGTGCAGTGGCGTTATGCTTCTGAAACCTATACACCCCTGGTAATGTAAATGTCTTCATAGCAGCGTTTACAACCGCTTACGCCCGGCTAGAGCTCTATAACCTCATGGATCGCCTGCAGAGTCGTTGTCTGTATCATGATCACGGACTCTGTGATCTTTGTCAGTAGACCCCATGCTTGGCGTCCAGAACTTGGTGATTATCTTGGAGATTTAACTAGTGAGTTGAACCGGGGAATACATTACAGAGTTTGTGTCAGGAGGGCCTAAAACATATGGATACGTCACAAACAGAGGAAAAACATGTCTCAAAGTAAAGGGTATTACCCTAAACTACGAGAATTCCAAATTAATTAACCTCGCTTCATTAAAAGATCTAGTTCAAAACTTTGTGAATCCTGATAGAAACACCCCTGCAGAACATATCATGATTCGAGGCTCCCAGATTCACCGTAATAAAAAGAATTTCAATTGGAAAACAAACCACTCCAGAAAACGTTTCAGATAGTATACAATAAGCGAGTCTTGATGTCTGATTACACATCTCTTCCTTATGGCTACTGAAGGCGGCTTTGATATTAGGCTAACCGTACCTTTTGCGCTATAATCTCAGGGCCCTCCAATTCAGGCAAAAGTTACTTTGTGAAGCAGCTTTTAGAAAACTCTCAACAGATCTTTTCCCAAACCCTGAGAATATCATATGGTGCTATAGCTGCTGGCAACCATTATACAACGAATTGGCACTTAAATTTAAAAATTTAAAATTTATTGAAGGCATACCGTCTTCATTAACCGATGATAATTTAATGCCTTCTAACAAAATCAATTTAATCATTATAGATGACTTGATGGAGGCAGCTAGCGAAAATGATGAAATACAGAAAGCTTTTACAAAATACGTTCATCATAGGAATTTATGCGTGCTGTATTTGGTTCAAAATTTATTTTTCAAGGAAAAATGAGCCGTACCATTAACTTGAATGCCAATTACATTATTCTGTTTAAAAACCCCAGAGATAAACTTCAAATCAATACGCTAGCCCGCCAGATGTACCCGGTAACTCCAAGTTTTTCTTAGAAGCGTTTGAAGATGCCACAAAAACCCTATGGTTATCTTTTAATAGACTTAAAAGCACAAACCCCGAAGCATACCGTCTAAGAACTGGTTTATTTACTCCTGATTGGCCAGTTGCTTATATCATGAGAAATACCAAGACAAAACACTTATAAACGACTTGTTATTGCTCTAAAACTTTTATTTATCTAGACTCTTCAACAACGCATCATGTCCGCTAGAATAAAACGTAACCTCCATCTCTTAAAGAGCATAGTTCAGGCTCTGCTCCTCAGAGAAGAGCTGTCTTACTGAGGCGCCTCTGACGATTTTATCAAATCTATTGTTGAAATTGCCTTAAACGCCTTAAAGGGTAACATCCCTTGACCTCGAGTCAGTTAAACACTCTCAAAAAGCAGCGGCGTGTTATAAAGAGCCTATGTAATAAGAACCATTCAATTAAAAAGAAGAAAAAACTGTGAATCAGAGTGGTGGTTTTATTGGTGCTTTAATAAGGATTGCTCTGCCTTTTTATCAGGACTCTTAACACCTCAAAGTTAACTTGTAAAATGACTCACTCCCAGAAAATGTTTCTGGTACCGCAACATCAACTCGATAGACTTCGACAGCCTGAGCCACAACGCCCCGAACCTATTAAAAAAGCAGTTGAAAGCAGACTTGACTCTGAAATGAAAAGCATTCTACTAAGAAATGACATCAGTGACAATGAAAAAGTTATGCTATACACCAGCTCCTTACAGAGATATCTAGCCTTGATTAAACAGAGTGAAAAAGAGCTTAATACCCTAACATTGATTACACCTCCCTCTGTGGAAATGGCACAAACTGATGCAGAATCTGAATCTAAAGTTGTGACTGATGTTATGAGTAGCATCCCCTCCAGGTCTAAGAAAAATGCTAAATTTATTTTAAACGCAATGTCTCAGAATGCTTTGGTTACCTCATGGAATGATCAAGGGGAATTCATTCTTAGGGGCAAGAACATTAGAGGGTCGCATATGGTTGATTTAATCAGGGCCGCTACTGGGAATACCAACATCCCTGAACATAGGCTACCTGTAGGATGGGTTGAATTCATCAAAGGTTTGGCTGTGATAAATGTCCCTTATTCTACAGTGCCTAATTCTCAAACACGACAACTCATAGAGGCCTATAAAAAAGACCCTTAGATACCCCCATGAATAAGAAGCAGAAAAAAGACAGCAGTTATGGGCCACTTATTAAGGTGTTACTGTTTTTATTGAGTTTCACACTTTTTACATTTTGTTGTATATTCATGCAAATGTTGTATAATCATTGTCTGATACATTTGTTGTATATTCATGCAAATGGTGTATAATCAATGTCTGATATATATGTCTGTATAAGTCTTTACAACAATAAAAATATTTATTCAACATCTACATTGTCGTAAGTTTTTGAAGACTAACATTCATAACATTTTTAAAATCATGGTGAGTCTTGACACACTGCACGCATGAAAATATATTTATACAGTTCTGTTTTTAGGGTTAGACATGCAATGTATAAATCGGGACACCATCAGATCATTCTTGTTTAAATCAGAGCTGTAGAGAGCCATAACCTCAGGGTAAGTAAGTCCTTTGGCTCGATGATGTAAGAAGAAAACACAGTGATGTCCGCAGGTAGTGGTCATAAGACCTTGTAGAGGTTGATTATTGTACACTGTTTGTTTAGCGTTGGTGTATAAAAAGTTTGAGATAGTTTTAGGAAAATAAGTAAAATCTGGAGGGTTACCGTAAGAATCAAAAAACTCTCCATAACCCTCTTCTTTTAGATAAATTCCCAGCCAGTGTTCTCCAGGATAATTTTGGGGGTCGGTGTTGACAATAAACATCGCAGGAAGTTTTTTATTTTTGCTTTAGGTAGTTGATCACTAGCTAGAACCCCATAAAAATATTTTTCAGTCGAAGGGTTGCTGGATAGCAAAGCTGTAAGCTGGGTGGTATTCATTTTAAAAGGATCAAAGTTGTATCAAACTTTTTCAGTAATCAAAGAGAACTGTTCTTTGGTGGGAAACCTCAATCACGTTCTCAAAAACAGCATAAACAATCATATTCACAGTCTCTGGCAGAGCATTGGCAAAACGCATTTCAAGGCGCATATTACCATTTTTACTAAGGAAAAATGATCTCCACATTCTTGGTCAGGGGTCAAATCAAAGGCATAGAGCGCATAGCCTCTAATAAAGTCTGACCGATCAATTATCAGCGGTTTGTCTTTGAGATGTCTACCCGTGGCTTGTATTAGACTGTAATATTCCCGGACGGGGTTGTGTCCTGCTGTATAGTTGGGTTGTAAAGGTTTTGAGGGGATTTGTTCACCATCGACGTACATAGCTATAAAGTTCCCAGCAAAGTGTTTAAAGTTAAAAGGGTTTTTAGCATAGGAGCCACTAAAAGCGTCATTATCTGTTAAACCAATAACTACAAACTTTGGTAACTGCCCCAGAAACAAATTCTCCTGATTACATACCCTGCTCCCTCTAGGAACACTAAAACTTTCATAGCTACTCTATCTATAGGATATTTTGCATTAGAGGCCATCAACGCCTGAGCGTGAGCGATTCTTACCTCCGGGGCTATTTTAACTTTTTTAATATAGAGAGAGGCTTCTAAAATTTTAAGTTTGAACGCCTCTGCAGCATCAGACATTAGACAAAAAGTGTTACTGGCCCTCACCATTTTAATTTTCAGGTCAATTCCATTTAACATGAGTTTTTCTTGAAAAAATATATCCGAATGCAATGGTCCTAAAAGTTCAACTGTATGGCTTAATCTGGTAAAAGCATGTCGTTTAACTAAACCTTCATTATCCCCTGCAGGATCAGTCTCATCCATGTGTCCTGGGGTATCTTTGTAAAACAAGCCGGCTGTGAATTGAGATTCTAGGGTGTCCTTACTAAAGTTTAGCATTGCTTCTATAATGCTACGGTAAGGATAAGTATTACTGCTTTGACTTATTAGGCGGTCTCCTAAAGTTACATCCACTTGTGAAAACATGGTAGCTACGGGATAATTGATAATACCAGCTACGCTGTCTGCAGCTAAATCAGTGCCATCAGCCTTAGTAATTTTGCATGAAAGTCTTAAAAGAGTATTATTCAAATCAAGATAATCTTCCCCATTCCCCGCTATGTAAAATTCGAGCGGAGCTGTGTCAGACAAGGCAGACAGGGGGAATTTCCACATAAAGGTTTTTTCAATACTTGTTTGGGTATAGGGGATGGTAAACAGATCCAATTCTGATTTCACACATTCTTGAGACATATGATGTACCAGAGTCATGATTTAAAAGATGTTTCTGTTTTTCTTTGTACCGTGAGTCTTTGGTTTCTTGCTCCTTCTCCGGTTGCTGCTACTAAATGACCTGTATGTATGGGGTTTAGCCTTTTGTGATGATGATGGCGAGATCCCGGGGTTTGCTACGTTTTCTCTTGTAGCCTCTGGACATCACCATCAATCCCTCCCTGACTGGCTGTTGTTATGGCTAGGAGGGTTATGACTTGTTAGGACATTTGACACTACGTCACTAACAATATTTTTAGCAGCTGATTTAAAATGAGGTTTAACTATTTCAAAACCCCTTCTAAGTAAAGGTAAAGCTTTTCTGAAAAGACTTCGAAAAATACCCCTATACCCGCTCCATACATCACAGGAGCTCCAGAAAATCCAGGCAAACCATTACCAGCTTGATTTTTGTAATAATTAATATAAGGATTGACATATCCATGAGGTCTCATTTTTCTTTTCAATTAGGTGTAAAAAGAGGCTTTACAGGTCGGAAATGCAACTTCACTACAACCTTCCCAAAACGGAATGGCACTAACTTGTTTTGATCCGTCTTAATTTGTATAGTTATAGTATCGAAGCTGGTCTTGCTGAGGGGTACGTAATGAGGTCTGTCATAAGTTACAGTGATTATATCGTTGTTTTGCCTTTAATAGGGACACACCTTAGAAGAGGCACATAACTATCTCCAACGGCTTGATGTGTAATGATATCTGTATAGACATACATGGTGTAAAACCTGCTTTCGGATATCGGCGGGATAGAGGGTCCTCAAATGAGCGGTATACAGTTTAGCCTCAATAGGCCCCAATAGTCCAATAGTTTCAGCCTTTTATAGTCTCACGAAATCCCAACATTTGTCCGAGATGTTCTTGGGCAAAAATCACAAATGGAGTAGTACTTTTTATATAAATTCTTCTTTCTATAGGTTTATATACTAATTTCAAATCATTTTTATATTGTTCATCGTCAACATTGTCACCTTTATGATCTAGTCCTTTTCCGAGCAGGGCATCGTTCATGGCCGTTATTACATCCTGAAGGGTCTCATAATATCCTTTAGGGATAGTATAATCACGTTTTATGGCCTTTTCTATTTCGAAAGTAATAAAACTGCTGTCATTAAGGTTGATATTATCCCAGGTATGGGGGTATTGAATCTCTGCTAAGCAAACTTCCCATTTTCCTGGTAGATTCATTGTTTTAACCAACTTGGTAGTAAAATCGGCTATAAGCGTTTTTAGGGAAAACATCCTGTGAAGCGTTACTAGGCAGAGTCACATAAAAAGAGTCTTGAGACATCTTGAATAATGTTTTAAGTGTAATTAAATACACGCAGGACTTGTTAAATCTTTAGATCCACCACCTGATGCCCAGCGACCCAACTGTTAAATTTTTCAGGCCAGCCGGCCCATTTTATGAGATAAGCCTTTTTACCATTTTCCTTTTTCTCAGCAACTATCTTCTCTATCCTAAACAACCTATCAGTCTTGACATTTATTTTTGCAATTCTGGTTCATAAAAGGTGCCGTTTATAACCTCTCCATCATAATCACATAGTTTATACACCGGTGGAAATCTTGGTATACATTCTGTTACAGTAAAAATCTCTGTCGTAAACGTCTGTTCATAGCCTTTTATAAAGGGAGCTCTTAACTTTGAAATTCTGACGTTATCACCGACAGTAAACTTAAACTTTATATGTTTAGGGCTTTTCTTCTTAGAGTATAAAGTTTTAAACACTTTAAATGAATTGTCTTCATTAACTTCTGAAGGTTTCATTTGAATACTACGGTGAAAGGAGTTGTTATATGACTGTACCATTTCTTGTAGTTTATCCATATACTTGTGAGTGTTAAAGGCGGTGAAATATTTCCACATTTTTGTTTTCAGAGTCCTGTTGTATCTCTCAACAATAGAGGCTTTTAGTTCACTCCCCGTGGTAAAGTGTAGAATATTATGTTCTTTTAGCATGCTCTGAAATGCTCTGTTTAGAAATTCAGTCCCTTTATCAGTTTGTAGTTTTTAGGCTTCCTACCTGTGCTGAGGATCCTCTTGAATGCCTCGGTCACTGTCTTAGATGACTTATTTTTCAGTGGTACTACCCAGGCATATTTGGATAAGATATCTATACATGTTAACATGTACTTGTAACCTCCATTTTCTTTTGACAAGTTAGACATATCCACTAAATCAGCTTGCCACTGAGTATCGATATTAGATACAAATACGGTGTTTCTTTTAAAGTTTATTCTAGAGGGCTTATGTAGCATTATATGAGTCTTGCTCTGATAAAAAGTCTGTTAGAGCCCTCTCAGAGACTTTAGGACCGTCAGGCCCCAGAGCCCTTTGAAGAGTTTGTAAACCCCTAAACCCCCAGGATTTGAGGGATCGTAGTATATTTTTTCATACGCTGAAGTGACATCTTTAACCAAAATAACACAACTGCAGTTCAAAAGGTTTTTATTCAAATTTATCATAACACCTCTGAGACACGTGTGAAGTTCAAAAGTTTTATTCACATTTTATCAAGAAGATTAGGACATTTTAGAAGACATATAAAGCTTTTACACAAACATTCATGGTTAGTCACTAAGTAATACACTACATTTTGTACAACGTTTGATATATCTTCATCTCTTAAAAACCTAGCCAGGTTATAAAACAGACATCAGTTACATAAGCATACAAAACAATGATATGCATACATTTGCAGTCTTCTACATTGTCAAACATTTTTGGTAATATATTCATTAAAAATGTATTTAAGGGGCTACAGTGTTTTACATGTGTATCTACCAACTCATGCCATTCTTGAGCATCAACATCTTTATGGATTAAATCAGTTACACTTTTTAAATTGTTGAACATTTTAACATTTACGGGGATCAGGTTTTGAAAGAGTCTCTTACAAGCCACTTTCTCGGCTATTAACTCAAACAACAGCCCCTCCATGGTTTTCCTCAGTTTTGCCGGAGTCTGGGCGTTCCCCATTTTCAAAGTCATAGGCTCCGTAATAAGCTAAAGGAGCTTGGGGTTAGTAAAACTACGATGGTAGAAAGCTTTGGTTATTTTGTTGACAATGTCTCGGGTCTTGTCATCCAGGGCTTCTTGTAGATGGCTCAGTTTACGCCTAATGCTGTGTTCAGGTCTTAGCTCTGTTAAAATATCTTCCACCAGTTTCTGAAGTTTTGTCAAAGACGGATGGAAATTGAAACAAGCTAGAGCTTTAGCCACCAGAAGCTTTAGCCACCATTTTGTATTTCTTCAAAAT
>CM060264.1:19223086-19239591 GCA_030684275.1 Acipenser oxyrinchus oxyrinchus | reverse complement strand
CCAATGGTAAATCTAGAGAGGGGAAAAAGTCTCTCCGGAGAGCCTTTTAGCCTATTTCCTTTTCTGACCGTTTTAGTTGGACAGGTTGCAAAGCGAGGGCAAAGGGAGTGAGCACTCAGTGTACCACCGAGGGAATTATAGAGGAAGCGGGAGAGGTGGAATTGGAGGTAGACCCAGAGAGGGGTTCGGAAACCTGGTGTGAGTCCTTCTCTCCCAGTTCTGAGCAATTTGGTAGGGAACAAGGGAATGACCCTACCTTGGTGAATATAAAAAGAAAGGGTGGTGGCGGTGAATGGGGTACCCATAGAGAATGTGACTATCAACCCATTAGAAAACTTTGTGATCAAGAATGATCTGGTATATCGGAATACAATACTGAATGGAAGTCCAGTAGAGCAGTTGCTGGTGCCTAAGTTGTTCGAAATACGGTTTTACAGTTGGCGCATAATCACCTGTTTGGAGCTCATTTAGGGGAGAGAAACGTTACAGAGAGTGTTGCAACGGTTTTACTGGTTAGGGATAAGGAAGGACGTAGAGAGGTTCTGTAAATCTTGTCCTAGGTGTCAGAAAGCCAGTCCCGGCCCCACCTTAGAGCCCCATTAGAGGCCATGCCGATTATTGATGTTCCGTTTGAGCGCATAGCCATGGACCTGGTAGGACCCTTGAACAAGTCAGCCAGGGGACACGAGTATATTTTAGTAATCTTAGACTATGCTACTCGTTACCCTGAAGCCATCCCATTAAGGAATACGGCTTCCAAAACGATTGCCAAAGAGTTGGTTCATGTGTTTACCGTGTCGGGATACCTAAGGAGATCCTTACTGATCAAGGTACCCCCTTTATAAGTAAGCTAATGAAAGATCTGTGTAGGCTATTGCGTATTAAACCAATTCGTACCTCCGTTTACCATCCTCAAACGGATGGCTTAGTGGAGAGGTTTAATCAAACATTAAAGGCAATGTTGAGAAAGGTGATTAGTCAGGACGGCAAGGAATGGGACTTGTTACTTCCATATTTAATGTTTGCGGTTAGGGAGGTGCCACAGTCTTCGACGGGGTTTTCACCATTTGAATTGTTATATGGAAGACAACCATGAGGCATACTGGATATAGCAAAGGAGAGTTGGGAGGAACAGAAAGTCCCAGGGAAGAATATTGTTGAGCATGTGTTGCAGATGAAGGATCGAATTGAAAAAGTGACACCCATTGTTCAAGGTCATTTAAAGCAGGCTCAGGCTAGACAAGCAGAGCATTATAATAGAACTGCGAAAAGACGCACTTTTAACCCTGGGGATCGAGTAATGGTGTTGGTGCCTGTACCTGAGAGTAAATTGTTTACACACTGGCAGGGCCCCTATGAGGTGATTGAAGCAGTAGGGCGGTAAACTATAAAATAAGTCAACCAGACAGGCGCAAAACAGAACAGATTTATCACATAAATTTGTTAAAGCCATGGGTCGAACGAGAGGTCCTAATGTCCAAGGTTGTTACACCTCAGGATGGTAAGATAAATATTGGACCCTCCTTAACTCAGGAACAAAGGGATGAGGTTCAAGAGCTAGTCAAACAAAACCTTGACGTATTTTCTAGTTTACCAGGTAGGACTAAGGTGATACAACATACCATTACAACTCGGAGGGAATCAGAGTGAAGGTTAAGCCCTTACAGAGTGCGGAGGCAAAAGAGAGGATATGCACAAAGAAATTGAGAACATGATCAAACTTGATGTTATTGAGGAATCGTCAAGTCCGTGGAGTAGCCCCATTGTAATGGTGGCTAAACCTAACGGGACTTGGAGATTCTGCAATGACTTTAGACAGTTAAATAAGGTGTCAAAATTTGATGCATATCCCATGCCGAGAGTAGAGCGAGCTTATCGAAAGGTTAGGTAAGGCTAAATACTTAACAACATTAGATCTCACTAAAGGTTACTGGCAAATTCCCTTGAGCCCAGAATCAAAAGAAAAACAGCCTTTTCTACCCGAGGGGTTTGTATCAATATAAGGTGATGCCATTTGGGTTGCATGGGGCCCCAGCGGCGTTCCAGCGATTGATGGATAAGGTACTGAGACCACATGCAGAATACGCATCAGCCTATATTGACGATATAGTAATCTTCTCAGAAGACTGGGACAGTCATGTAGCTAAATTAAAAGCGGTATTACAAAGCTTGAGAGAAGCTTCATTAACAGCTAATCCAGAAAAGTGCTTCATTGGGCTGACTGAAGCTAAATATTTGGGTTACATTGTGGGAGGAGGGGCTATCAAACCACAAGTGGACAAAGTAGATGCCATCAGAGATTGGCCAATTCCGCAAACTAAGAAGCAAGTAAGGGCGTTCTTAGGCTTGGCAGGATATTATCGACGGTTTGTACCCGAATTCTCGTCGGTGGCAACTCCACTGACAGAGTTAATTAGGAAAACCGCTCCTAATAAAGTAAAATGGGCGGAGTCAACGGAAGAAGCGTTTGTAAAGTTGAAAGATATTCTATGTAGTGGGCCAGTATTAGGGGTGGCCGATTTTACAAAACCTTTCATAGTGCAGACAGATGCCTCGGAAGTAGGGGTGGGAGCAGTCCTTTCCCAAATAATTGGTGGTGAAGAACATCCCATAATGTACCTGAGTAGAAAGTTGTTGCCAAGAGAACGGAATTACGCAGTGGTAGAAAAGGAATGTTTGGCAGTTCGATGGGCCATAGAAAGCTTAAAATACTATCTTTTAGGGCGTGAATTCACACTGGTCACGGATCATTCACCTTTAAAGTGGATGAAAGAAAACAGAGAGAAGAACGCAAGAGTGACCAGGTGGTTTTGGCATTACAACCGTACAGGTTCAAAATAGAACATAGGAGCGGGGTAAGGAATGCAAATGCTGATGGTTTGTCTCGGGTACATGAGAAGGGGAAGGAAGTTTAAGCTTAAACCGGTTGGTTTTAGCTGGGGAAAAGGATGTGTGATAAATATGCAAGTGTAAGTAGTAGTGCAACATAGGAAGGTGAGGGTCTATAGTTGCATTACTACAGAGCAAAATTATCACAAAGAATATGTGGATACGTCTTTAAATTACCCCACAGAGTAGCTGCCGTGAGGGCTCCACTGGTGGGATGGCTAAAGGGTTAATTAATAGCAGCTGGAAGGGGAGGGAGCATTATATGAGATGGCGAATAGCGAGGTGCAGGACAGAACAGCAACATGGCAGTCTGTGCAGGAGCGAGCGTTAGTCGGTGTATAGAAACGAGTGTTTGAAAAAGTAAGCAACGTGACCAAGAGCGTGGGTTTCGTTTACAAGAAAGCATCAGACCAGGAACAAACGGAATACTTTGGAGGATAGCAGCGAAACAAACTGTGGACACGGGAAGACAACTACGGTGCAGCAAGGTAGTTAAAATAAACTTCTAAATATTCTAAACGGGAGTGTGGTTGGGAGTTTAGAAGCAACCCTGTGTTGTATGTTTTTACGCTGGGAGCTGTGAATGAAGACAGCAGCCAAAGACTGTTTTATTCCTGTTTTAACACGAGCATGGAGCGTGTTGACTTTGTTTTTAAAGCGTGTTAACTGAACTTGGAGTGCATAGTTCAGGAGAAACACCGCTTGTAAAATAACGCTGGCACCGGAGACTGTACCATTTAATAATAAACAGCACTTTGCTCAAACCGTGCCTGTTTAAAGGACTGTGTTCTATTCAAAAGGATCACCAGGTCACTTGGTGATGAAAAATCCCTGCAGTATATAACTGTGTTTGGAACCACGAGTAATGGACTGTTTAATAGAGAGTCAACACAGTTAATTTCAAGACTTTTATTTTTAGTTGTTGGCTGGAACAAGTACGTGGTATTTTGAGTTGGCTCTGTTGGGGAAAACGAGCCTGGTTGTTTTCTTCAGTTGTACTTTATGAATGCTGGGATTACTTCATCCTCTTTGCCGGGACTTACCTGAAGGGGCACCCTTGTTCATCAGGGGAACCTGGAAACAGAAAGAAAGTTTGTGCACAACCCTGAGCACGGATAATACAATTGCAAAGGCTAGAAAGGAAAACTTACCTGGGAGTCCTCCTGGTGGCGAGTGGTGGAATTACAGGCCAGGAGACTTACAAGTGACTGAACTCTTAACACCGCAGAGTGTGTGAGGCGGTGTTTTGTGTTTAAGTTGGGTGAGGGCTAGCCTTGCCCAACTGTTGAGACTAGGGACCTGAAGCAGTTAAGACTAGGGCCCGGTGAGTGGGCTAGGTTTTATTTTCTGGCAACCCTTTTGAAAGTGTGTTTTTTTCCACTGTAAATAAACCCTCACTTAGACTTCATTTCCTGCCTCTTGTCTGGTCTTTCGTCAGGTTACCACCCCAAAACAGAGCTCCAAGCTCACATATATATATATATATATATATATATATATATATATATATATATATATATATATATATATATATATATATATACACACTACCGTTCTCAAAGTTTGGGTCACTAGAAATTTCCTTGTTTTGAAAGAAAAGCAAATTTTGTCCATTTTAAAAGGCTAATTTGTATCATTTTAAAAGGCTAATTGATCATTAGAAAACCCTTTTGCAATTATGTTAGCACAGCTGAAAACTGTTGTGCTGATTAAAGAAGCAATAAAACTGGCAGCCTTTAGACTAGTTGAGTATCTGGAGCATCAGCAATTGTGGGTTCGATTACAGGCTCAAAATGGCCAGAAACAAAGAACTTTCTTCTGAAACTCGTCAGTCTATTCTTGTTCTGAGAAATGAAGGCTATTCCATGCGAGAAATTGCCAAGAAACTGAAGATCTCATTACAACGCTGTGTACTACTCCCTTCACAGAACAGCAAAACTGGCTCTAACCAGAATAGAAAGAGGAGTGGGAGGCCCGGTGCACAACTGAGCAAGAGGACAAATACATTAGAGTGTCTAGTTTGAGAAACAGACGCCTCACAGGTCCTCAACTGGCAGCTTCATTAAATAGTACCCGCAAAACACCAGTCTCAACATCAACAGTGAAGAGGCGACTCGGGATGCTGGCCTTCTAGGCAGAGTTGCAAAGAAAAGCCACATCTCAGACTGGCCAATAAAAAGAAAAAGATTAAGATGGGCAAAAAGAACACAGACACTGGACAGAGGAAGATTGGAAAAAAGTGTTATGGACAGACGAATCTAAGTTTGAGGTGTTCGGATCACAAAGAAGAACATTCGTGAGAGCAGACCAAATGAAAAGATGCTGGAGGAGTGCTTGACGCCATCTGTCAAGCATGGTGGAGGCAATGTGATGGTCTGGGGGTGCTTTGGTGGTGGTAAAGTGGGAGATTTGTACAGGGTAAAGGGATCTTGAAGAAGGAAGGCTATCACTCCATTTTGCAACGCCATGCCATACCCTGTGGACGGCTTTGATTGGAGCCAATTTCCTCCTACAACAGGACAAAGACCCAAAGCACAGCTCCAAACTATGCAAGAACGATTTAGAGAAGAAGCAGTCAGCTGGTATTCTGTCTATAATGGAGTGGCCAGCACAGTCACCGGATCTCAACCCTATTGAGCTGTTGTGGGAGCAGCTTGACCGTATGGTACGTAAGAAGTGCCCATCAAGCCAATCCAACTTGTGGGAGGTGCTTCAGGAAGCATGGGGTGAAATCTTTTCAGATTACCTCAACAAATTGACAACTAGAATGCCAAAGGTCTGCAAGGCTGTAATTGCTGCAAATGGAGGATTCTTTGATGAAAGCAAAGTTTGAAGGACACAATTATTATTTCAATTAAAAATCATTATTTCTAACCTTGTCAATGACTATATGTCCTATTCATTTTGCTATATTTCCTATTCAAACTCATTTCATGTATGTTTTCATGGAAAACAAGGACATTTCTAAGTGACCCCAAACTTTTGAACGGTAGTGTATATACATATAAACTGGATTTTGCTGAGTTAGTGCCCCAGTTTGAACGATCCCCAACTTTTAGCTGAAAGTAAAATTTTCGCCAATAATTTACATTTTTTTAATAACCATGCTCAAATAATGCCTGAGGGGAAATATCGCGGCTCACGTGAATTGAAAAAACTGCCAAGAAGTATCTGCTCTGTGCATTAATGATTCAGACAATTGCTTGCATCATCAATGATGAAGGTTAAGATGATGAAGATGTGGAGTTTGGCGGTTTCGGATCAGATGATACACACTCCGCAGTCCATATTTTGTGTGTGTATATCTATCTATCTATCTATCTATCTATCTATCTATCTATCTATCTAAAGGTTAAGTGGAACAGTTGAAAAGAAACTGGATAAATTTGGGGACATCATCTACGCATATGGAAGCGAGAGGTTTGGAGTTGAAAAAAGGAAGGAAAAAGTACAAACTATTCCTGGAAAGTCTAGACGGCAGCAGGAGATTGAACGCTTAGTTAGAGAAAGGAGACAGCTGAGGAAGCAATGGAGAAGAGCAGAAGAAAGTCAGAAGGAGGGACTCAATCTCTTACAAAGGGTCCTAAAAGATAAGCTTGCAACATTGCGCAGAGCTGAGCGCCTACGGAAACGCTACAAAAAGAAGGAGCGTGCGAGAACTAACTTTTATAAAGACCCATTCAAATTTGTAAAGAAGTTATTCACCAGTGAGAAGAATGGCACACTAAAAGCATCTAAGTTTGAGCTAGAGAGATATTTGGAGGAACCACATACGGATTCAAAAAGGCAGGAGCCTATGTCAATTCCGTCAGACATCCCACCTATCACCTGTGCACCTATGTGGAAAGAAGTAGAGCAAGCTGTGAAAAAAGCAAGGGCTTCATCATCTCCAGGGCCTAATGGAGTTCCATACAGAGTGTACAAGAGTGCTTCAGGAGTTCTATGAATCCTGTGGAAATTGATGAAAGTAGCATGGGAAAAACAGTTTGTACCAAGAGCATGGCGCCGAGCAGGTGGAGTCTTTATACCTAAAGAAAAAGATTCTACAAGCATCAGTCAGTTTCGCCCTATTTCCCTATTAAACGTAGAAGACAAGATTTTCTTCAGCATTATTGCTCAGAGATTGTCAACTTACCTATTAAAGAACAGCTTCATTGACACTTCAATACAAAAAGCGGGCATTCCAGGTTTCCCAGGATGCTTAGAACACATCAATGTGATCTGGCAACAAATTCAATCAGCTAAAAAGGAGAGGAAGGAGCTCCATGTGACATTCCTGGATTTGGCTAATGCATATGGTTCAGTGCCACATGAACTTCTTTGGGCAGCATTTGATTTTTTCAGTGTACCAATGGCAATAACAAATCTAGTGAAAGCCTACTTTGGAGATTTGCAATTTAGTTTTTCAACTTCAGAATTCAGCACTACATGGCAATGCCTAGAAGTTGGAATAATGGCAGGATGCACCATTTCTCCACTGGCTTTTACCATGGCAATGAAAGTAATCATTAGGGCATCAAAATGGGTAGTGGGAGGAGAGCTGGCTTCTGAATGGACTACCCCCAATTCGAGCATACATGGATGACATGACAACCATGACTACAACAGTAGCCTGCACTAATCGGTTATTGGGCAAATTAACCAATAACATTGAATGGGCACGAATGCAATTCAAGCCTACTAAATCAAGGAGCATCTCTATAATTAAAGGTAAAGTAGTAGATAAAACATTCTTCATTAATGGTGAGGCAATACCAACAGTGTCTGAGAAGCCAGTGAAGAGCCTTGGGAGATGGTACAACGGGGATCTAAAGGACACAGTTCGTGTGGGAGAAGTTAGACAACAAGCTGTGGAAGGGTTGAAGAGCATAGACAGCTGCGCTTTACCAGGCAAACTAAAATTCTGGTGCTTTCAGTTTGGTCTACTGCCAAGGTTGCTGTGTCCACTGACTGTGTACGAGGTTTCTTTGACAACAGTAGAGAATGGAAGGTGCCCACTTGAAGACCCCAGAGATGTACCCTACTTAGCTCAATCCAGACGGTTGTCATGCTGATGCGCTGGTGAGACCGCACTATGGTTGATCCCCGGAGCCAGCATCGCAGCTGTGTGTGCTGATGCACTAGGGAGGCAATAAGCTGATCCCTGGAGCCAGCATTACACTTCAGCCATCAACACCAGACAGAAGGATATCTACATCATCATATGGAAGGAAGCTCAAATGGATGGAGACACATATGGATCACATTAGTTTACTGTGAAGCTATGTCTTAGTTGGTGCTTATCTTGGTGAGAGCCAAGTTCAAATCAGCATGAAGTTTTAACATCTACTCTCATGTAATGGAAATCATGTGTAGACTTATCCATCATTACTTTTTTAGAGAGGCACGAACTTTACTTATTATATTTTTTAACTGATCTCTTTCCCTTTGCTCCATTCCCAATACAGCTGCATTACGTCTAATTTGCTGGGCCGAATTTAAAAACAATTTTAAATCAGGGAAATGATCAATAACTTCAATCCCTCTTTTCCCTTTAATGGAGCTTAAAAAAGCCCGAATGCTTACTAGCCGAGAGATCAGAGCTAACCGATGAGTCAGTATCACTGCCCCCGTCTTCACTAAAATCGCCACCACTGCCTGTTGCGCATTGCATTTGAGCGCAGTCCACTCTCTCCGATAACTCACTCACTGATTCATCAGCCTGATTGACTCAATCCTCAGAAACGAGGCTGCGTTTTGCTGCAAAACTATGCCTATTCTTAGCCTTTGTTTTCCCTTTAGGGAGTTTAAACTCACCCACTTCCCTCTCCCTCTCTTAGACTAAAACTGCACCTTTATTCTGTTCAAAGCTTTCCTCAACCTGTTTTCTCCCCTCACCACCCTGTCCGTCAACTACCACCCCCACCACAGGTGTTTTAGATGATTCCTGCACCTCACTTTCCCCATCTACCACACCAGACTCAACCAAACCAGGGTTGACTTTTTTAGTCTCTCTCTCCGTTCTAATACTATCTACAGCGCTGCGATCCGAAGGTCCATCAACCTGGCTCCCCGGCTCAACTACGCTCTCTCTCACCTCAATGACTTCTTCCCCCTCGCTATCAGTTTCTCCTTCAGTCCTCTTACAGTTCTTCGCAATATGCCCTTTACGGCCACATTTAAAACACTTCATTGCATCAGAAGAAGCAAACACTACGTAATCGCTACCCTCCACCCGAAACCTTAACGCTACATTCAGCAGCATATATACCTGTCTCCTGAAAGAAACTACGTGCTTTAACTCCGGGGATTTACAACCCAGAGGAATCATTGTAATGCCTGACATTATCTGACCATGACGACTTAGCTCTCTCACTATAAGTTCATTTTTCAGAAAAGGCGGAATATTGGAAATTGTTATTTTCCTAGCGGGAGCTGCCAGAGGCAGAACAGACACTAACACTCCGTCAATAACCAAACCTTGCTGAACCATTTCGGAAACTATCATTTCATTGCTCAAAAATACAACTACAACCTTATTCATCCGTGACGCCGATTTGATATTCTCACACCCAATTACTTTTCCAAGTTCTACCACACATTTCTCAACCGGGAGAGACACATCCACTACAATTTTTATGCCATTTCTCCGTGTCATATGTTCAAAATTGGGAACTGATCCCCTCGGGAATCCCCCGACTTTGGCCATCACGGCCGATAAACAGACCCAACTATTACCCCTTCTTTTATTTTTTAAACCTATAACATAAATAAAGGATGAAAAGTGAAAAAAGAAAGAATGAAAAAAACAACAGGGGAGAGAACCCCTCACTCACTCTGAGCTCCACTCGCTGCAAGCACTCCCAACAGACACCGCGACAGACAGACAGCACGAATAGATAGATAGATAGATAGATAGATAGATAGATAGATAGATTTCCATTACATGAGAGTAGATGTTAAAACTTCATGCTGATTTGAACTTAGCTCTCGCCAAGATAAGCACCAACTAAGACATAGCTTCACAGTAAACTAATGTGATCCATATGTGTCTCCATCCATTTGCGCTTCCTTCCATATGATGATGTAGATATCCTTCTTTCAGGTGTTGATGGCTGAAGTGTAATGCTGGCTCCAGGGATCAGCTTTTTGACTCCTAGCGCATCAGCACACACAACGGCTGTGATGCTGGCTCCGGGATCAACCATAGTGCGGTCTCCCCAGCGCATCAGCATGACAACCGCCTGGATTGAGCTAAGTAGGGTACATCTCTGGGGTCTTCAAGTGGGCACCTTCCATCCTCGGTGTTTCGTCGACTAGCCCATGACACCTCAAGAGGGCTCGACGGTGATTCTGGCGCCCCAGCATCACCCCCCTCTGTCCCCCACTCAACTCAGCCCAGCTTACTTACCTGTACATCAGCGTTTCTTTCTTTCTATTGTGCTTGAGATCCCCAGCCAGAATCTTTCCGCCTCAACCACAGCCAGTTGCTGCTCCTCTCTGCTGCTTCAGATAAGTTCTTCACTGTGTGACGCAACTCTTGGCCATTGAATCCGACATCTCTGAGAAATCAGGTTGTACAGTGCGCCACAAATCCTCGACAACCCACTTCCACTGGGTAAACCCAGACTCTCCATTCTCGCTGTTCTGCTTCAGTGGCTAGTTGAGCATACCGCAGTTTCTTCCTCTCATACGCCTCATCTACAGCATCCTCCCATGGCACTGTTAACTCTACCAGGTGAACAAGGCGTGCTGATCCAGATCACAAGACAATATCTGGTCGAAGGTTAGTGGTGGCAATCTCAGGTGGAAAAATAAGCCGTTGACCAACATCTGCCAGCATTTTCCAGTCTCTAGCAGCTTCCAGTTGTCCCGTGGAGGATTGGTTTTAACACCTTTCCATGGTGGTTGCTCTCCCAGGGAGGAATGTTGTCTTTTGTGTGTAATGTTTTGATGGAACAGGTGGCAACTTATTGGTCATGTTACGCTTGTCTTCCAATGCTAAGGCCAAACATTGCAGCACCTGGTCATGGCGCAAGTAAACCATCCTTGGCTAAGAACCACCTTTACATCCTGTCAAAATGTGCCTTAATGTTGCAGGTGATGAACACAAAGGACATGAGGGATCCTCTCCTACCCAGAGGTTTAGGTTCTGTGGTGATGGGAGAACATCATATGTTGACCTTATAAGGAAACTGATCCTGCTCTGTTCCATTGACCATAGGTCTTGCCAGCCAATCTTGCGTTGTTCCACACTCTCCCATCTCATCCATTCTCCCTGCTTGGCCTGGGAAATCGCCTTTATACACCTCATCCTCTCCTCCTGCTTTTGCACCTCGTTGGCTACCAGCTTCCTCCGCTGAGCTGGGGCTGCCTTGTGCCATGTAGGAGGAGCTGAACTGAGACCAAGACCCTCTCTTCCATGATGAACTTGCCCCATGATATCACCAATTCGAAGGGCAGCCTTTGCATCCTCCACAGCTTTCTTTGCCGCCTACTTTCTTCCAGTTTTCAAGGTGCTGCCTCCCTTCCAGGTGCTGCCTCCCTTACGCATTTGTCGCGTGACTCTACTAATGTCATTTCCAGTCGGACCTTGGCGCACTTAAACTCCTCGGTTAGAGCGGAGACAGGTAGCTGCAGTATTCCTTTACCATAAAGTCCCACTCTGCTGAGTCAGCGTGGAACTCCCAACCATTTCCTGATGTGTGAACTGATTAAAGCTTCCAGTTTTCTTTGCTAACTGCAGATCTTGAACTAGTCTTTTGTGAAGTACTCTCCATACTCATATCCGTTTCCGTTCCTAAGTCCTTAACCGTGTTGTCCAACGTTGAGTCATCTTCTGCCCCCACTCTCGCAGACTCTTGGGGTATTTTTTCTCCTTAATTTCTTAGAAGCCTTGGTGGTGTCTCCAGCATCCTGTAAACAAGCATTATTTCTTTTTCTATGTATACATTTTATTAGTGTGTGTAAATTCCAGTGTATTTCTCCTTTAAAACCTATAATGCAGACTCTTAATATAGGAACATTAAATATTAATGGGGGTAGAGATTGTGCAAAGAGAGCAGCTCTGCTTGAATATTTAACCCAAAGAAAGTTAATGTTGCCATGCTCCAGGAGACCCATACAGATGATAATAATAAATCTGAATGGATTCTGGATTGGGAAAGGGAGGTTATTTTAGTCATGGAACAAATTTTAGTGCTGGAGTTGCCATATTATTTACAAAGGGGTTTAAGACTCTATCAATGTAAGTGAGGTTATTAAAGGGCGCTTGTTAAAAGTGCAAGTATCGGTAGAAGGTAGAAAGTTAGTATTTGTTAATATTTATGCACAAAATGATGGGAGAGAGATGGTGCTGTTTTTTCAGAATCTCAATGGAGTTATTGCCCAGAGTCAGACTGAAGAAGTGGTTTTAATAGCTGGTGAATTTAACTGTACAGTTGACGACAAGCTAGACAGAAATGGCCCAGAGCCTCACCCCAGGTCAGTTAAGGAGCTGGTCACTGTTTTAACAGTGCAGGATATGGAGGATGTGTGGAGAGTAATGAATCCTGATGTGAAGCAGTATACCTGGGCTAAGGGGAGTGATGGGAATATACGTTTAGCTCGATTAGATACGTTTTATGTTTTTAAGCATCAATTAAATTATCCCTATTGCACGTGTTTATTCGTCTTATTGGCATTTTAATATTAAACTTTTAAAAGATAATCATTTTTTAAAATGTTTCAAATTCTTTTGGGAATGGTGGAGGAGGCAGGAAAAGGCATTTTTATCAATAAGGCAATGGTGGGACGTGAGTAAAATTCAGTATCTAATCGAGCTAAACGTATATTCCCATCACTCCCCTTAACATGTAAATTTAGTAGAGACCATAAGTCTTCTAAACCAGCCCCTGTTAAACAATGACGTAGCACATACAGCATTACTGGCAGCAGACTCTGGCCTTTTGTGATGGATGCCCCAGGGTAAATTGGTTCATTATTCAATTGAAAACAAGGACACAAATATCATTACACATTCAACTAAATCAAACTAAATAAGCAAAATAATGTAAAGGTGAAACAACATATTAGAGTGCCTTCTCACTAAGTTGAAACATAACTGCTTCATTATGATGGTAACTCCAAAATGGTATTTTGCACAGACATTGTGACAATAGACTGTTCTCTATAAGTCATTGTTAGGGACACAGGGTTCATACATTTTTCAACATCAAAATTCCATACTTTTTCCATACTTTTTCCAAACTTCCATTTTTTTCCCAGACTTGTGTTTTAGTTAGTTTCTACTAGTTTTCGATAGTCATCCACATAGGCTGAGCAGCCGAGAGCATTATAGCACCTGGTTTTCTAAAAGTATTTGTCAGAATCTGGAGGTGCATATCTAGCAAGAGACAATGCAGGTATGCAAAGAGAAGTAAGATACAATCTAAGAAAATTCCAATATTTGAGAACTACGTTGCATTATTTACAAAGAGAATATAAAAGTTATATACTGCAAGTATACTTGTGCCAAAATAGGATAGTATAATGGTACCAATAGTATACTAAAACCAGACTATTTTGGCACAAGAATACTTGCAGTATACTACTTTTTGTAAGGCATGATATTGGATTCTGATCCAAACTTCTTTATACCCTCTGTTAAATGTTGAACACTATGGGAGGTGAAAAATAACAAAAATGAAATAACAAATGTGCACGCATTATATGTTAAAATGTGCAAGTGTCATATATTAAACATACAAGTCAAATACTAAGTACAGTACACCCTCGCTATAACAACCCTGTTGGGGTTCAAAGCCTTTTGTTCGCTATAGTAAAAGGACAATCCAAAGCGAACAATATAAGCTGCTGGAGTAAGTTAAGGAAGTCATCTTGGATAAAGGCATTACCTAAAGTTTCAGTTTTGTTTCAGTTGCAAATGTTAATTGAAATCTTGGTTCCTTATTAATAAATAAATAAATAAATAAATAAATAATTAATGTTGCTTTCCGTGCAGGTTGCATAGAGCTGTACGAGCCAACATCAGCAGCAGTTTGATTTTTTTTTTTAAATCAGTATTTAATCGTATAATGAAGGTCATATAGTGAGGATATAAATAATATATCTACACTCGGCTGACGGTTTGATCCCGAGACTGTTGCTGCACTCGGTACTGTAAGTTACAAGCAAGCACCATACATTTAAAATAAAATGACCGGTACATTTTATTTATCACATTAAAGAAATGAAAAAAAAAAATGAGTTAACATGCTACATTTATACACACTATTCAGTTTAATACTTCACATAGTTACAATGTTTCAAACACTTTAAGTGCTCAGGCAATCCACCAGATACATTGTTTCAGGTCTGCCAATAACTCATTTGAATTGCGGAAACAAAGTGAATTGTTTCAAGTTTTCCCAGCATTTAACTCCAATACATACAGTGCGAGTTAGAAAGTGCAAAGTGCAATTTACTTCCTATATCCTTCAGATATTGGGGAAAGCTGTTCTTTCAGAACAACATGCCGATGAAAATGTGGGCTGTATTTGTATCCTGTCCGGCGAGATAGCATTTTTATTAAATAAATAATATAAAAAGTGCTATAATTATTATCATTGTTATGCAAGCTACACGGCTGTGTTCCGTTTTTCATGAAAGTTTTGGGGTTCCTGACTAAAAGTGGACTTTTAAAACATATCCTGAATAAACACACATACACACAAAATGTACTTCATTATGAGGTTGTAATTCAGCTGCATCATGGAAAATATATTCACAGCTATGCTCTGCATCACACAAATCGTTGTCACCATCACACATATCTTCATCAGAATTGTAGTTTTCTGTATCCTGATCACCCTGGTAATTAAAAATAAAATTAAAATAAGAATATAGTTACAACTGGGTAAATAAGTACAAATCACATACTGCGATTGAAATAAAAAGAGCATGAAAACATTAAAAGCATTTCCTTCAAACTCCAACATCTCTGTTGTCAGTATTTCTGTCCTGCCTTCTGTTTGACAGTGTTTTAAATATTTAAAAACAACATATATTTCTTTCCAGGCTAAACAAAACAAAAAAATCAAAATCATAAGCCATTCAGAAAAGGAAACAGGAAGAGAATTGTGTAAGAAGTTGTGTAGTTTGAACACACCAACCAAGCAAGGTACTGTATGCCAATATGGTCCTTTAGCTACATTGGATCAAACCGAAAGTCCAATAACAAGATATATCAAGTTCAATATGTTGTTATATCTTACAAAAGCAAACACAATACTTTGACGATGTATCCTCATATGAGAGCTGTAGTGACGAAGAACCGTTAACTTATAAAACAAAGTCCCTCCAGAATCAACTTGATGTGACAAAGGCCCAAATACAGGACCTTAAGAGGGAAAACCAAACACTGAGGACTACCCTATCCCTTATTGATGGTAAGCATATAAATAATATCAAGTCTATGAGTAACGTAAATGAAATGAATAATTGGTGTTATTAGTTAATAACTATATGTGTGTTTTGCTTGTTATACAGAACTCCCATCCCTCCTTGAAAGGGTGAAAAGAAATAAAAATGTTAAATCCCACCCAAAGGTGTACTTCAGAGCAAAGTAAGTATGATTAAAACATGAATTTGTTAACTCCAGTTGATTGTGCACTATGATAAGATAATAAAATAAGGGTTCTGTTATTATTTCTGTGTTTAGTTATGTATTTTAAATGGCCGGCGAGCGCCATGGGTTTTGTTATTGTTTTGTTTTATGTAAACGTATTCAGGCAGAGGCGAGATTGGTGCTTGTCCTCTGCCAGGAATAATTAGAAAACCCGTGGATTATTAAATAATAGATAGTTAATCCCTCGGTCACTAATATAAAAGCCTGCAGCTCTCGGCACTCGTGGTGGGTGTTAGAGTGGAAAGAGCGGCGAGAGAGGAGAGAAAACGAAACTAAATTATAACATATAACATACGGGAACAGTGGCGTGACTGCCCAGCCTGACCTGTATGATTTATTGTTTAGTGTTCGTGATTGTTTTTGTTTACTGTTTTGTTTTTGCTCTGTGAGCACAGTGTGTTTTGTTTAAACCTTTTATTTATTTTTGTTATTTGAAAATAAAACGGCAGCCAGCTGTGTATTTCTTTAAAAACTGCAGTGCCTGGTGTCAGTGCTTTACCTTCCTGCTTCTGCCGTGGCGTCACCGACTCAGCCACCCTGTCACACATACAGTATACTAACACATAAAATCCTTATATGAAAAATACTATTAAAAATTGGGTCAATTATAAACATATATGTCAGTAACTGTGGTTAATAATATTTGAATGTGATGTGAGAAATAAAATTTTGGTTGAGATTGACATTGTTTTGCTGCTCTAATCTGAATTTGATTGGCTTAGCACAATAGCAACACACTCCTTATATACAATGACATATTCACTGCCTGGACATTTTAATAGGCCCTCTACCTAATATCGCATTGGGCCACCATTTGCCCTGATCACAGCCTTGACACTACATGGCATCTATTCGATCAGTAATCTTTCATGCAATTGGTACAGAGAGGTAGACAGATGATTGTGATACTGAATGCGTTGTTTAAGTTCATCCTAAACATGCTCAACTGGATTGAGATCCGGGATTGTGG